>JBCAUA010019476.1:0-12778 GCA_038406235.1 Peronia verruculata | reverse complement strand
AAAAAGATGCAGTTTCCTAGAAATTTGATCACTTAGGACCGCTTTTATTTCATGCTAAATGTATGACAGTTTAGTTTTCAGGCAATGTAATATGATTAGCATTTCACTCTACTGTGTGTTCTTTGGTGGCGAACTCCAGGTCAAAGTGTACTGAGCGAGTACTGGACCAGAAATGTCTTTTGACAGATCTAGCTTTATACCAGAGACCAAGGTTTTAGAAGGCATCTTTTTACAGGCGTCTCCCTTTAGAACGCACAGCCGTGTGTGTTAGTCCGCATCGTTGACAGTTCCTGTCTAAGTAGAATCAGTAGGAAGGTCTCTGGGGCAACCTAAATCGATCGAAACACTATTAACCCTATTGTTACCACGCCTCTGATACAGATATCCTGTCCCTCTGTCTCTTCTTTATTCGAAACCAATGACTCGAGCAATGAGCCATTTTGACAGCCAGCCAGTCCAATTTCTTGCTACTACAAGCATTGTCAAGAAGAGACGCTAATTTTTTATTTTATTATTTACAAATGATCGGGGCAAAATTTTTGAGGAAAAAATCATCATCTGATGAAAATATTTGTTTTCCTCATCACCCTAATTGTTTTCTTTCTTTTTTCTTTTTTTTTTTTTCTTCTTCTTCTTTTTTTTTTTTTTTTGTTTGAAGTATTTCAAAAAAAAAAAAAAAAAAAAAATCATTCTTCTGTTTTTGTTTTCTGCAGTGCTAGTGTTTTACCAAATGAAAAAGATGGTTCATTGTTTTACATCTTTCATCTTTATTCTCAATTATACTTCCATAGTCTCATACAAAAAGTATCAATTTCCTTCAAAATCCACACTTTTATACACGAAATGTGTTAATCAACTTTTAGTATTCGGATTTATCATGTCTAGTTCAAAATAATTGTACTCGTTGAACTTTCCTAAGAGCCGTCACTGAGGTCAAAGTGTTTAATCCCTTGCTCAGCCTAACAAAGCGCCTACTCCTGGGACACCTGTTGACGTGTCTGTTTGCACAGACAAACACATAAACGAGAAAACACTTAAAAAAAAAAAAAAAAGTGGGTGTGACCTGTGGAGAGTGCAAAATTAAGTACTCAAACCCGGCTATAGTGCAAGATTGAATCAGCATCGGAAGACGGTCCTCATTAGGCCGATGCGTAACTAAAGCCTTTAGATAGCATGAGAGTAAATTATTTTGTTCCAACCAAGGGAACAGCTGGAAATTTCTGTCTAATTTTAGTAGGGGGTACAAACACTCCAAACTGTTCACTACCATTGACACAGAAGAACACATACAAATGCACGGTACCGGTGACAGCTGTTCTCGGATCTCGTGTTTGAGCGGTAACAAACATCAGTGAGTGTTTCCTTTTTTTTTTTTTTTAGCAGGAAGGTACAAACACTAAGCCATTGATTTCCAAGTTTTTGCTTGGTCGAATATAAACTATTAAAGATATGTTTCACTCGTAATACAAGCGAAACCGTATCTTTCCACCTGTGGTTATGTGTATGATTTTGGTATTCGGAACAACGGATCATTGTAAGTAAATAAGCCTACCAAATCTATCGATGATAATATTCAAACTGAAACATATTGACAGCTGAGCATCGATCAAGTGTAACAATGGCAGTGTTCTCATGCTCCACTGACGTCACTTCATTGACGTCATTACACACTTTCAGAATTCAAAAGCTTCTCGCGATTTCTGTCTATGCGATTCCTCTCATTCTTCTTTGGACCAGACTAATACACGTTCTACAGCTTTTTTAAAGGTCCAAATTGCCACTGCAAATGTTAATAAAGTCTTACTCCGCTACACAAGGCCACTTTGCAAATCAGAAATACCTCAGCAAGTGCGCTTACCATTCTTTTTCTCTGGCAGACTCGTTCCTTGAGCTACTGTCTTTAAAAGTCCTCTTTGAACATTTGCTCAAATTGTCTTAACTAACGAAATTTCATGCAGTAGGTATATTTTATTTGAGAGAATGAGTGAACTTTTTTCCCCTGCAGATATGCAATAATCCAGATGATCTCAGCGATATATATTGTATTTACACATAAATAACGAACTCTCGCAGTACTGAATATAAGACATCGGTGAAGAGAATTTAATCGTCAAGTTATGAATTTTGTTAACAACCTACCCGACGGAACTGATGACATAAGCATATACCTATGTGTCTTTTGTTAAGGATTAATAACAGATTTTATATTGTGCATTATATCGTGATGTATTAAGAATCCTACTCACTTCTCAATATCTATAGATTTGTCTGTATCTGTGATTGTCTGGCTGTCTTCTATACCAATAACCAGGGTATGTCAAGGGAAGTATTGATAACTGTCTTGACACATTTGACAGATTTGTCTGTTGATCTGGCGGTTTATTTCAGTGCCTGCTTTATGCTTGTCTGGCCGTCTGTCCGTTCGTCTGTCTGTTTATCTGACTATTTACCTTTCTTTCTGTTTGAGCACCTGCAAAGTTTTAATCTGTCTGTCTCCCTATTCATCAATCCATAATGAGTTTTTTTTATGCTTATTGAAAAAAAAAAAAAAAAATGGTGAAAAAGCTGTGTATGATAGATTTAACCACTGCATTTTTTAGGAACTCATATAATTTAATTTAACTCTGGTAACTTTTTTATTTAAGAGAATTTCACAGCTACCATTGCATCTCATGCTGCCTACATGGAGACAGAGAAAGATACCGATAAATCCGTCAAGTTTGACGTATCAAATATAAGTATAATTATCACGAGCTATCAGACTTGCAAATTAAATTTTACTTTGTCCTGATACCTACTTGGTTCACACAATCGTTCAATGAACTGTAACGGCCTTCGGCGTTCGGACGTACACAGAACAGTCCAAGTCAAGTACCATATCTAATATCAAAGGACAAGGGTTCTTTCTTCTTCTTTTTTTCTTTTGTTGTTACTGGCCAACCCAAGGAGCTGCTGGTATGGGCTAGGGGGAGCGGTAAGTGGATCCTGGAACTAGGCAAAGAGTATCTCTGTCCATGCCGGGCTAATCCCTGGTAAGCATGCAGAATAATCAGTACATTTACTAAGGATATTCCTAAATGTCCTTGGGGGTTTCAGGGGAGGGCGAGGAGGGTTGGGGGGGGGGGAATCTCTTTACCTATATACCTGTTTGAGCAGGTGAAAACATTAGAGTTATTTCTTTAGTATGGCTACAAATTTTAAGACATTGCTACAGAGAACAGAGTTTTGGAGCGCTAACTAAATAAAGGCCAAGATATGAAAATTCCTTTACAACCAGACTCTATGGACAGAGATGCTTCCAGGAAAGCCACGGTGTGATTTGATACAGTATTTCCTCATTTATTGCGGGTTCAGTTTTCGCGGCTTTGTTCTATAGTTTATTATTTTTTTCTTAAACATGTACATGAATATGTATTTCTGTATAGCCGGGTGCGCCGTCATATCATAAATATTCTAATTTCCACTATTTTCCCCCACGCGAGATCGTAAATGACGTAAGTCAGTGTAACACCAGAGAGGGTTGATAATATTAACATCATGGGTAAGGTTTAAAATCTATGTAAACAACCAAATAAATTTAGCATCCCCACTTCGCAGATGTTCACTTATCAGTTACAGTCCACCCGCGATAAATGAGGGAACACTATAGTTTACTTTATTTGATCAATATTAGTTCCGATGTCAAACCGAGAAATTTCAAGTGTCCAAATTTTGCATTGGGTTGCATAGCTGGTAGCACCGGCAAACTGACGGGTGCCAATGCAACTCAAGAGGCAACGTTCTGGACCCGAAGAGTTAATGTAAAGGATTAGTTGTGGCATTTAACCCCAGCAAGCAGTTCCTCAGCTGTGTAAACTGGCGAAGTCTAAATGGCCCCTACGGGCCACTTTTTCTATGGTATTAAAGGAGATTGCGCACTAAACGGCTGATCTCACATTAGATGGTACAGTCATAAGAGGTATTACAATATTAATCTCCTTGATATAGTCTCTTAAGAAAACAAGAACAAACCAAAAGAGTGAGTGCAAAAAGACGGTTTTGGCTAACTAACAGCCCACTATTTCCCCCTCCCTTTATTCCCTGCCCCCCTTTTCTCCTATAACTCCTATGTGAACTGAGAATGTAATTGGGGATGCATTTTGACCACCTACTGCTTACTATTTGACAACACAAGCGGTGTTGCATAACAATGTAAAAAACAGAAACATCTCTTTTCTTTATATAATTTGAAAAAATAATTCTTTTTTTTTAAAGTTAGTCGTTGCGCTGAGATGCAAAGCATTGTCCTTACACGAACTCATTTTTCGGAATTGCTCAGGATGTAATTGTATGATTCAAGACAAGAGGGAAAAGGTGATTATTTTTCTTTCTACACTGTGTCTGGCAACGGGAACAACAGGACTGATCACAGCAATCCCACTGAGAAACCATTAGATATATTTGACTTTAGTATCACCTGCATTAACACAGATCAAGTTAAGAAACAGCTAACCGGTGTTTTAAATATTCATCCGTTTTATAACTTAGGTTTCTTCATAGCAATAAAAAACAGCTTTTAGGACTGAAAATAAATAAATAAATAAATAAGAATTGACTAGTTTTCATTCTCCTAGGGGTTAATGTAGTAGCAGTGAATGCACTGTTAGTTTTAACTTATTCATAATCATATGAATGTGAAGACATTATTCCAAAACTTTAAAATGTGATCACTGAATTGTTAATCAATGATATGATAAAAACAACGTTTCATTGAATATCTGATCGCCAGGAGCCAAATAAAAGATGTCATTATATCTAAAAAGAGAAAATAGAAGGAATTTGCGAGCAATCCTTGCAGTGATGGATTTAAAATTTATGAGTTCCCATCTTATGAAGGCATTTGTAGCTTTAGTTTACGTTGTAATGCACACAACTTTGTGAGCATCAAATACATTATGCATCATTACTGCACAGCCACTTAGGGCATTAATTTAAGTGGGCATTTTAATGGGAATTACCCCATATTTTGTGCTTGTCTTTACAAGATGACTTCAGCATTCCAGTGGCCAGGGGTCTAGCCACGTTGAACATTAGAGCGATTCCACAGTAGAGCATCAGCCATTCAAAACGGATGACACGGTAAGAAACTGATTCGCTCATTTCAAATGGACTTGGGGGTAATTCTGGGATGAAATTGGATCTATCACATAACACAATAGTGTTATGCTATTTTTTGACCGCGGTTGTGGACAGCTAAGATAACCACCACTACAGGAGGTTGAAAAGCTTATTAAAACTATAACCATAACCGGGATGAAAAGCACTCCACTTTTTATCGGCCAATAGTACTTGACGATAAACGTGTCTATCAACAGGGGTGTCTGAGAAACGCGTAGCCAGGGACACATTGCCCTGTTTAGTTTTGAATTTTATTTTTATTTCATTCTTATCAGGGGGAAAAAAAAAAGAGCCGAAATCAGTAATTTGTTCCATACAAAAACTTATATAACATTGTATGGTAGAATTAAAAGACAACGTGAGTTCCATTCTAGTCAATCAAATCTAATCGCAGATATTGAACAGAGTAAAACTGTGTAAAACCTGGATTTAGTTTTTGGATTAAAATTTTAAAAAAGACAAGAATAAAACAAAACAAAATCTTATGAAACAAAACATACAATTCAAATTGTTGAGCCACCAACAAAATACATAAATAATATTCAAAAAATAATATTTATAAACAAAAAATCGATCTTAATGTTGGTAATCTTTTGTTCTATTTGATTTCCTTTTTTTTTTCTGCTTTGGGTATATGGTATGACCGGGGTTGTATGGAGCACTCCGCCACCGACCCCCTCCTCCCTCCCCCTTCGTCTCTCCCTTCCTGTAGCACTTGCTGCATGATTATGCATTAGAACACTTCTTGGACTGATCACCTGGTTCAATCAGGGGTCAGGTCACCACAGGTCGCCCTATATAAAGGTAACACCCAACCTTTTCAAGCTCTGTCTGAAGTTTTTCGGCTATACAAGGCTGAGAAAAAAAGTAAAAAAAAGATCTAGAGAGCATCAGTGCCACACATCAATCATGCTGCGAGTAACTCTGACAGTTCTGTGGATGGCTATTGCTGTCTCTGCCTCCGGTGAAGTGAGTAACATACCGGTGCTCTGGATTTGGTTTCACTCATAGTTGAAAGATACAGTTCAAAAGTATTGAATAATTATTTTTCATTTTAACTGAAAATAAGAATTAACAGAATAGAATGATGATCTTTGTGCTCAGTTCTATTACTTCCGTTTACCAGACAAAAGAGGGATTGAACAAGCAGTGTAAAGAGCAAATAATCACTTTTGCGCCCTTTGCTTGAAACATACACCATGAAAAAGTCCAAAAGAAAAAAAAAAAAGCTATGATGTAAAGATAATGTTTTCTACGTATTGTTATACTTTTGTCAAATTTTTTAGCGATCAGTCTTTTGAATGGCAACCAGTAAAATGATTTTTTTTTCTCTTTATACTGTTTGCTCAACAATTCTTTCGTATCTGGCAAAGGGAAGTAATAGGGCTGGTCAAAATGATCTCCCATTACACAAGTCACTCTCTTGGAAAAGAGATTGAATCTGCGAAACGATCTCCCATTGTATATTATGATACATTTAAAATCATTCCTCCCGTTTCTTTATGTTATGCACTTCAAATCTTCACGAGGTTAGCCGTGTGCTGCCTGTGCTTATAGTTCATAAAGAAAAGAAGGAAAAAATAAGTAAAAATTAAGATTCATAACTGCAGATAAAAACTTTAAATTTCCTTAGCAAAAACTGATAGAGGTCTTACAGTCTTCGACGAATACATTGTATTGGACAATTACATCATTGCGAACAACGTCTACGTTCAAACCATCTAGTAAATTTATGAGATCCCTTAGTTTGCAATCACCGGACCCCCCTTCCCCCCCCCCCCAAAAAAAAAACATGTTTATAACCAAGGGAATTTTTGGTACTGATGTTTTTGTCCTTTTCTAGGAAATGTCGCATGTTTTCTGTGGTCAATTTAACGACCGCCATGTCAGTACATGTATTTGTTAAATCTACAAGGACTGAGAAATGTTCTTGCATTTTTAATAGAAACATGCATTATATTTCTGAAAAACAGTATTAAATAAAAAAATAGGGAGAAAGTTATCAGGTTTCAATGAAAAATAAAGCATACACCTGCTTATGTTCACTTTCAATTGACGCTTAGTTTAGATATTAAAATTTACTTCATGCAAGATAGGTCCACTTCTTGTGCTGTGTATTACTTGGTCTTTTTTGTGACTGAAAAAATATTTGACTATGAAAGTCATCATTAACTGGGACTAGGCACTGTTGAGCATTATCGTGGGCTTCAAAACTGAAGGGGAGACATCAAAATACTACTGAAAAACAGCAAAAATTTACGAAATCTTTTATGGAAATTATTAGCTGATAAAGGAACCATGACCCCCCCCCCCCCCACACACACACACCGCATTTGGTCTCACACATCGAAAAGATTCGCAGTACAATAAATGATTATAACAAAGACATACAAGATACGCTGAGAAGATGCTGCTATTAAAAACCGTGTCTGCAGGATTGTCTCAGTTATCCTGAAATCTACACTACTACACGATTTCACAGAGTGCCCACCTGATTATTGATGTTTAAGTCTCTACCGCACAAAGAATTCCACTGTCCTGTGCTGGGCACTTCAAAATTGTCCCACTGATTTCAGACAAGTCATAATAAATGCTGTGTTGTGATGTAACTCCCTAACTTTTCGCTTTAAATCCGCAACTTTTCGCCATAACCCGCAACTTTTCGTATACTAAGGCGATCTTGTCGTTAAAAAAACGAAAAAATGACTCATCAAAACAAAATTTAGATTATATAAATCCTTTCCTTATAGAAAAGGCAGTTTATGTACTGTTTGCCCTCAAAGCGTCATCCAACCGGCAACTTAACAATTTTGAAAAAGCAAATGACATATAAATAACTTCTTCTTGATGTTGAAAGTGAAAGCCAAATTTTCGAGTCAACTTGACTCTTCTTCAGGGCAACAAAGTAAACATATAGTATAAAAGTCATCATCATCATCATCATCATCATCGTCATCATCATTTTATAAAATAGAAAAAGACTGTCCAACCGGCAACTAACAAAACAGGTTTTTTGTAATTTCTCAAAAATGACTCAGACTTGGTCCATCATTGTGTTTGATATTAACTGACCAACAAAGTCCATGTCCTGCTTTGTCAAAACGCCGCGAGTGCAGAAGCTCAAATTTTACAGGAGAGCCAAAACCTGTTTTATTTTCCCCGTCATCATCATCACCATCATCATCATCATCATCATCATCATCATCATCATCATTTCAAGATTACTACTCATTTCTAAGTCAGATCTAAGCCCATTAATGACCATTTGGGAAACAGACTCGAAAGGTAATTTTAACACTTCGAAGGTAAAAGCCAACAGAAAACATCTATAAATTATGCTCAATGTCCACAATTTTTTTCAACAGCCCTATCTGAAACCATTATGGTCTCCAGAGTGTTCCTTTCATTTTTAATGTTATTTCATTGTTTTTATTTTTTTACTCATTAGATTTACTTACCTGAACAGCAAAACGCTGATCAACATCTGAACTGTTTTTGTGACCCTTCACTCACTCTGGAACACTACAAACGTTCAATAACGATTTTATCGTTCAAGCTCCAGTGCGACCCTAATTTGACAACCCGCACGATGAGAAAGCCGCATCAATGTGTGGGACTTCTGTTGAGTCTTTGCATGGCAGTCTGGGGACAATTCCACGGAAACCAAGTCCCTGGTCAAGGCGAAGTGGAAACCTCCGGAAGTAGGTCAACCTATCATTTCCCTTATCACCCGGCTCATTCTCCATTTTTAGATATTAGGCATTCATGTGGCCTATGACCCCAAACTATTGTACTTGCTATGACACACTTCCGGTTTAGGAAAACTTGCTGCATTCCATAAAAGAAAAAAGAAACGGAATCACAATAAATAAATAAATAAATAAATAAATAAATAAATAAATAATATAAGCGTGGTTTGCGTAACATCAAAGCTCTGTCTTTTTCTGATAGAAAGCTACAAATCCATATCTACGTCAAATATCTACCTCAGACTCGAAAATCCGATGTCAGGACACATCTTTTGTTTTCGGCCCCTTGTCTGTATCTTGAAATAATGTGGATTGCTATTCAATGAGTGACGGGGAAAATAAAACAGGTTTTAGCTCTCCTGTAAAATTTGAGCTTCTGCACACGCGGCGTTTTGACAAAGCAGGACATGGACTTTGTTGGTCAGTTAATATTAAACACAATGATGGACCAAGTCTGAGTCATTTTTGAGAAATTACAAGTACAGTTTGGTAAAGTAAAATTAACGCTCTCTACCTGGGACCTGGAGAGTTAACTCGGAAATTTCCCCGACAGATTATAAATTAAAGGGACAATATCTACTTGTTTCTTGTAGGACTTCACTAAAGTTGTCCTTGTTTGAACCTTTGCATCTTTTAAACACAGTCCTGCTAAGTGGCGATAGGTAGATCAAACGTAAGTTAACACTTTGTAGTTAGGCACTTTAGATGTTTTAAAACATTTTATCACAATTAAATTTCTTAGTTACAGTCAAGATAGTTTAACACTTTGTTACATTTAATAAAGTTTGGTCTGGTATATATTCAGTAGGGTTTGAACTGAATTAGAAGAATCGCTAGGCTAATTTTGACCTACTGAACAAGACAAATAGTTAAACAACTGTTGGCCTACGAATGGCGCGCCCTGTACTACGTTACAATATCATATCAACACCGTTGTTTTAAAGTAAAGGTAAAAAAAAAAAATTGAGGTAAACGATAAAAATATAGGTGTCACCACCCCAGTTCCTCCTCCCCCTCCTAAACAAAAAGGATAATAATAATAATAATAACAACTCAGATCCCAGTCGGTAAAGGGGTCCTTGTCCTTTTACACAGACTTTGTCATGCCGAGATGCATGCTCAGATAAACTGACTATAGAATGGAAAGCTGAAATTCATATAGAGCAGCTGGCTCGATACAGAATTATCTCATCTGTCAAGATTAAAATTGCTTCATGATCAACCCTTACTACAGAGGCCGATGGTTTCATGTTCTGTCCATTTTTTTAACGCACAACTTTCTGGGGAAAAGCGGGTCTGTGGTATCATTAATTTACTGAATCCTTCGTATATTTTCCAGCAGTTAAAAAAAAAAAAAAAAGAGAAAACGTAAAGAAACTCAAACGATGAATCTCCAATTCAGGGAGGGATATTTGCAAAAAGAGCACAGTTGGGGCTATTTAGATAACTAGTTGTCTGATACCATAGCCACCGCCAAAGCTGAAATATTTACAAGATCTGTTTCACACCTCATGTCTTGGCACGGGGGAATACAGTCTGGCGGACTGAAAAGCTGTAGTTGATTTGTTCTCTATTGTCAAAGAGTCTGGTGACCAATGCGGCCGACATGTCTGTATCACCGAGGCCACGTGCAAGGGCGAGACCTGTGAGTGCCCGGACGGAATGATAGGGGACGGTCGTCTGGGATGTTCTCCCAATAACAGTACGTATGTGTTGGTTCGTTTGTCTGGCTTTTTTTTTTTTCTCTCTACATGTGTGTGCATAATTTTTGAGGTGGGCAAACGCATTTACGGACACCGCTGCCGGCAGAATAACTAGTAGTAAGTTCTCTAGGCTTTTCTGTCTGTTGCAAATTAAGGCTATTTCAGCCGTTATTGTAATCCTGTCTGGCCGTGGCGAAGATTGTCAGCCCTTCGTGTGTCCATGTAGTCACTCATCCAGATGTCCCTAGGAACAACTTAAAATAGATGGCCAAACTGTAAAAGTGAGCTTAAAGTCTTTAATATTCTATTTTTAATTCGTTGTCGTCCGCCTTCCCCTGAGGCTGAACAAGAAATTTACTGAAGCTGATTTAAAATAAAGTTGTCTTTAGACATTAGAACACTATATCTTGTTATTATGGCATTAATTAATGTGCTATAGTGGTGACATCGGGGGCAAAGTAATGTGATACAATAACATAATGTTTTCAAGCTCGTAAGCCTAACTTCGAACTTGTATGAACAATAGTATGTTTGTGTCTGCGCTTGTGTCTGTCTATCTGTTTATCTGACTGTTTCGTTTTTTGTCTGCCTGTCTGTCTGTTTGTCTGCCTCTTTGTCTGTATGTCTGTTTCGTGTTTCTGTCAGCCTCACTATCCGTCTATCTGTTTGTCTGTCAGTGTAATATATTCATATCCACATTTTTTATATCGGCGAGTTTGTTAGCCTGGGATTGAGAGTTCATCAAGAACAACAACGTGTATGTGTTCGGCCTTTATTTATTTATTTATCTATTTATTTATTTATCTATTTATTTATTTATCTATTTATTTATTTTGCCTGCGTTTCTGCTTGTTTATTCGTCGTAGTGTAGTTTCCTGTACTCGCATAAAGTGGATCGGCTTGTCAGCCCTAGTGTTATTTCTTGAAGAGTTCCAAAATTGGACAAGATTTCATCATGAAAGATAGGGAGAGACAGACAGATAGACAGACATCTTGGGAGCAAATATGGCTGCTTGAACTAGAGAGAGAGTGAGGCAAGTCAAACCATCACAGGAAGAGAGAGAGAGAGAGACAGAGACAGAGAGTGAGAGAGAGAGAGAGAGAGAGAGAGGGAGGAAGATTGGTTAAGGACAAGGAGGAAGAAGGAGAGATGGAGAAAAGAAGAAAGCTAGAGAGAGGGGAGTTCGAGACGGACAGATAGAGAAGAGAACTGTGGAGATCTCGGCAAATAGATTGACAACAGGCAGATAGACAGACAGACAGAGGTACAGATAACAAGCCATCCAGACTGACAGCTACCCAGGCAGACCGACCCACAGACAGACAGACAGACAGAACCAGCCAACCAGACAGACAAAAAGTAGACAGACAGACAACCAGACAGTCAGATAAATTGACAGGCAGACAGATAGACAGATAGGCACACAGTCAAACAAACAGCCAGCCAGCTAGCCAGACAGACAGACAGGTAAGTAGACAGCCAGACAGACAGACAGACAGCCAGATAGCCAGATCGTTAGCCAGCCAGCCAGACAGACAGACAGAGAGATAGTCAGACAAACCGACAGTCATATAGACATCAGGCCAGCCAGCCAGTGAGCCAGACAGACAGACAAACACACAGGCAGACGGATAGCGAGCCAAACAGGCAGATAGACAGACGAACAGAAAGAAAGTGGAAATGGTAACAGACTGACATACACATAGAAACAAGAGACTGAGAACCTCAGCGACAACACAATACAATCTAAATAATTTTGCTCTGATCCCCCCCTCCCCTTCTCTCCCTGTCACCTGCTGTCCAGCCTTCGTGGCCAGTGTCCACGGCGACCCAGTGATGGAGACCTTTGACAATGCCCGAGTTCACGTCCCCCTACCCTGTCGTTACAAGGTCACTCACTTCAGGAGCCCTCATGACAACGGTCCTGCCGGGGGCATCTGCGAGATTCAGGTCTGGAATCTATTCCCTCTACTTACCTACCTACCTACCTACCTACCTACCTACCTACCTACCTAGCTACCTACCTACCTACCTACCGACCTACCTACCTACCTACCTACCTACCTACCTACCTACCTACCTGCCTGCCTGCCTACCTACCTGCCTGCCTACCTACCTACCTACCTACCTACCTACCTACCTACCTACCTACCTACCTACCTACCTAC
>JBCAUA010019475.1:0-27037 GCA_038406235.1 Peronia verruculata | reverse complement strand
GTACACACGGGACCTCCCAAATATATTCGCCCTTATCCGAGAAGGCTAGACGTCGGGCTTCCCTATCCACAGGAAGCAGACGCCATACCCATTGAGCCACTGCGTCCCCACTGCGTCTACTCTGCGTCTATTATGTTATGGTTTTTATTAGTTGTCAACCTCCTGTAGTGGTGGTTATCTCAGCTGTCCACAACCGTGTGGTCTAAAAATAACATAACACTATTGTGTTATGTAATCACTTTGCGCACCAGTGTTTCACCAAGGAGCAGACACCTAACCCCTTTGCCCTGTCGTCCCAATCTCTTTGGTCTTTGCTGTAAGATTTGTGTGGTGGATATTTTGGTGACTCAGGCTGAACAGTTGACAAGATTGGTCATGGTCAAACACACAGACTGATTAAAAATCTAATGATACAGGGGGAAAAAAATGTGTGTTTTTTGGAGATTGACTTCAGTCCGTAACCTTTGTATTAGGGAACTCACAATCACGCGTATCCTTAGAAAACGGCCTTTATGGCTGTCAGCGAACGGTCACATACGAAAACCTTAGAACAAAAGCAACTCTGCGGCCGTTTATCACCATATGGTATCCTGCTGCATGACAATCATGATCATCTATAATACAATTAGTTTATTTTAAAACACCTTGTGGTATATATATATATATTTGATATGTAAGATGTAATAAAATAGTATGATATGTGCTGCTCCTGATACCCCTTATATTTCAGATATTAGGCTATAATTATATTCTATGATGTACAATAAGTGAAGGAGAGACAACCAGCTGGCTCGCTGATTAATTTTTAAAACAACAGCGCGGCCACGCCCAACTCACTTCACTTGCCTGGTATGTTCCAGCTGCTGGACCTGGTCAATCGATGGTATAGCTCTATCACCTAGCGACCTCAGTCATTACGTTACTGTATTATTTGTTAGAGTATATAATTCAATAGTTTTCAATATCTACAGCAGAAACAATATATTTAATAATCACATAACACAAAAGTGTTATGTTATTTTTTTACCACGGTTGTGGACAGCTGAGATAACCACCACTACAGGAGGTTGAAAAGCTTATAAAAAACAAAACCATGAACTGACTTCCACTGGAAATGTGTGACCTGCCAACAACGGTTTCTAGACCTATAGTAATATAGTTACAACACAGCTAATGATTAGCCACGGACACGTTACACACATCGACACAAGCACGCACTGCATAAGCAAGTAAATCCCACTCGGTCCGTCTCGTCGATGTCAACAAATAGGCCTAGATCGAGGGCCAGTTATACAGCAGCTGTAAGACCTCCAGATTGTAGCCTACTGTAGTGCGCCCGCCCTGTCACTAGCTCTTATCAGTGTCCGGTTTCTAATCTTCCCAGCTGACGATGATTTTGTTTCTTTTTACTTTTCTTCAAAGCGCAATGGGATTGCATAAAATATGTGCGGATGCAGCATGTGCCATTAAGATACAAAAATTATGTAATCTTTTAATGAATACGACATCAATGGAAATTCTCTTGCTTTAACCATGTTGCCATGGCCTAGACCTCCGTGCATTCTATGTTGTTGTTGTTGTTGTTGTTAGTTTAAACCCATGGCCTACGTCTCAACTAAGTTTGCGTGTCTATGTTGCTTCTGCGGTTTTTGTGTTCCGCACGAAGAATAAATCGTGATAGAAAAGAACTTGAATTTTGAAATGATTTCTCACAGCAATGAAGTTATCAGTAGCTTGCCGTCTTGGCAGTCACTCAGTTAATTCTGCATTCAACTTCAACAATTACGACTCCAGGGCCAACAGAAATTTGAAAGAGAGAACGTGAGAGATAAAGAGAGAAAACATAGAGAGATAGAGACAGTGGAGAATACATGTATGTTATTGTTGTAGTTGTTGTGTTGGGGTTTAACGCCACATCAGCATGATTACCGCTATACTGTGTCAAACACAGTAAGATACGTTTACACGTCAAGAAGATGAGAAGAGAGAGAGCGGGATAGAAGACGGGAGCAAGCAGAGAAAGAGGAGATGTCTCCCCTGCAATGTCGAAGATGGCACTCCATGAGAGACACCCCACCGATGGCCTGCAGGTGGGAGCAGAGAACTTACTTATAAACCCGGGGCTTCCGTGGGGGAGAATACATGTATAACATTAAGACTGGCACAATTTCAATTGATACAGACCTACGACCACGAATCAAGATTTATCTGGGGTTTACTAAATCTGAGGTTTACATCTCACCAACTGCAAACTATTTCATAGGGTCAATACGAGAGACTCAAGTATAAAATTAGAAAGGTGTCTTTTACTTTTTTTTCTGTCGTTTTAATCGCTTGTTCCAATGATAAACAGGTTCAAAGTGCAATATTTCGTATTGTGTGTTCACGCTTTCAGTGTGGCGTTTATGATAACATATGTAGCGAGTTCAAAGGACATATCTGATCATTGCTGTCATCGTCAAATGTTAAATAGCAGGGCAGTGGACGAGAGGCTTAAAATGGGGGGGGGGGGGCTTGGTGGTAAGACTAGGAGAGGAAAGATGCTGGATCTAGTTCGATGACAAAGGCTTTGAGAGCTGCGAGATAGGAAGGGGGGGGGGGGGGGGGCTCGGAGATTCTTAATGAAAACAAGACAAAAAGAAATCATTTTAGGAGGATTGATTGTAAGAATGAAAAGGTGGCTAACCGAATAATTACATGTATGTGAGTATTGTGATGGAAGAGAGGAAGAGATCTAATGTACGGTGCTAAACATTCTTTCCCTGGAAATTTTCCGTGTTAGGAAACTGAGATTTTGTTATGTGATCTCTCCTCCCTCTCTCTCCCTCTCTTTATCTCTCTCTCTCTCTCTCTGACACTCTCTCTTTCTCTCTCTCAGACACACACTCTCTCTCTCTCTGACTCTCTCTCATTCCCTTTTTCTGACGCTCTTTCTCTCTCTCTCTCTCTGACTCTCTCTCTCTTTCTGATTCTCTCCTCTTTCTTTTTCTCCGACTTTCTCCTCTTTTCTATCTGATTTCCCTCTCTCTCTCTCTCTCTCTCTTCCTCTCTCGCTAACTCTCTCTTATCTCCCGTACTCTTTCTCTCTTTCTCGCTCCCTGACTTTTTCTCTTCTTATCTAACGTTCTTCCTCTCTCTTTCTCTCTGACTCTCTCTCCCTCCCTCTCTCTCTCTCCCTCTCTCTCTCTCTCTCTCTCCCTTTTAATGTATAGAAACAAAAAGAATGGAGTGATAAAATCGATCAATATCTGAACAATGCAAAAAGTTTATTTTTTGCATTTTAGAAGGAAGAGAAAGAATTGAACTGTATGTCAAAGTAAGCCAAGGCTGTTGAATTACCTATTGCGTCAAGATTCTTCTGTCGTCCACTAGAACAAATAATTTATTAAAGTGAGAGTAGTGTAGAAAGAAGAGGGTCATGGCCATAGCGATGAATTCCCGAATACCTAATGGCATACTTTCGCCCAGTCGAGACCTTTAGTATTATTATAAATTAATTTTAGCCTCGCTTAGACGTTTTCCTGAGAAAGATGCAACCCAGTAATCACGGCTGCGTTTTCCATTCTAAGCAAACGCCACATTTTTAAGCATGCAACCTTACAGTTGCTGAAGAATGGTTTGAGAGCCTCGGCCTAGCTGATTAGATGATAATGAAGATATGCAGAAGCATTTGAAAATGAAAATGAATGCATACGATTACGACCAGAGGGCACAAAAACTAACTTGGTGGCCTTACTGATAATATGGCACTAAGAGATAAGGAAACGCAGAGACAGGTGGAATGTATGAGACATGTGTCTGCTGCTAGTGGTCACATAGACTAAGACATGCAAAACAGAAACACTAGTATCAGTCATTTCCTGCTTGTAGTGCTATTCCTATGGGCTGCGACCAGTGATATTTTGACGCACTCCGTCTAAAAGTGGCATGGACCAACAAACCTAATCAGTCAGTACCAGCACAGATAGCCCCCGCGGGGTCTCGAAGTATATGAGTAGGTTTTCTGCTCCCACCTACAGGTGGTACAAGGGTGACATCTCTCTCTCTCTCTCTCTCTCTCTCTCTCTCCTTGCTCCTGTCACGCCCCCGTTCATCTAATTTTCTTGAGTGTAAACGTGTCTTACTGTATTTGGCGCAATATATAGTAAAAGTAAAGTAAAAGTACCATCCCTTGACCCCCAAGAGGGGAAATTGACTTGGCTATTTCAGACCGCGTCCCTGCAGTGCAGCGCCACTGTACTTTTCCCGATATACATCAGGTACCAGTTTTACAGATGGGTGGGCTGAGGAAAATTGTGTGTAAAGTATCTTTCCTAAGGATACAACATGCAACACTTGCGATTCGAACCACCGACCTCTGCTTCCAAAGGCCGCAGCACAAATCACTGAGCTAACCCGTAATCGTGCTGATGTGCCGTTAAACCACAACACAAACCAGCAAAAATAGGCCCATTTAATATGCATAAAATTCATAAATATTAATTTCTATCACTTGACTACAGTGACCAAGATATCTCGAGATAGGAGCCTGGTACTACAACTAGTGGTAGGGACGGGATAGATAGATTAGAAGGATGGGGTAGAGGGCAGAGTGAAAAGTGATGGTTGGGGGAATGGGGAGGGAAACAAAAACAGACTAATAAACAAATGAAGAGAGATTCTCATCCTGAATGACTATATAAGAATAGATAGAGTATACATTCTGAAGTCCGAATAGTCTGTAATGTGTGCAGAAAGGGGTTATATAATGTTGTCTGTACTGTTTTATAAATGCCACTCTTTCAAAAGACATAGATGTCAGGGTTTGTCTCATATTAAAAAAACATTTCACCTATAAAGTTTGATTATTGTGCCTGTGTTGTGAATGAACCGGAGACTTGGCAGATGCCGGAATGTTGCACAATCAAATGAAATGAGTCGGATGGCAAAGAGGACGTTACTGAGAAAATAAAATTGCACTGAAATTTGAATGAGTGAGTCTATCTCTACACAAAACAATCATAACTTATTTTTCACCAATCTCTCCTCTATATTCCAATAACTCTATACATATCTACAAAAACTTTGACATCAGATTAATTTCTTTTTATCACATGACAACTGTGTTTTCTTGAGATAGGCTCAAAGCTCCATGGACGTAAAGAAAATGAAAAAACAAAAAAAAAATGAAGAAATCACCTGTGGACAACACAAACGTGCATCTAGTTACATTTTTCACCAAGGGCAGTTGTAGTAGAGGAATACACAGAACACAAGAGAGAAATAGACACAATTACATGTTGATTACTTGTCAATAAATATATGACAAAAGAGTGTGATGAAATATTGAAGGCAGAGACTATATATCAACTGAATGTGTAGTCTGGCTAAAGGCAAAATGAAGGAAACAACACCATCTGTGTAGGAAAAAAGTTATAAAAAGCAGTGGCTGACAGAAGTACAGGGAAGGCCATTACAAAAGGATGATATTTTTACATTACTAAAATTCCCGTCCCAGTGAAAATGATTTGGTTCTGTGAATGATGACAATGTCAAAACCTTGAACTGATACTGAAAGAAATGAAGCCAAAAAAGTATTTTACTTTTCATTGTGAAAATATAATGATATAATTGTTGATTTGTTAAATGTCCACTCTAACCTTTGCCCTTTCTCAGTATTGTTCATCTAAATGCTTATTAGTTTGCTCTCAAAGATGAAGTTCACAAGGATTTGGAAAATTTTCTGGTCATTTGTGGATATGAAAGACTCAAACTCAAAGAGGGTAGGTCTTAACTCTTGTTTTATCACAGCCATATAGAAGTCTATCACTGCCATAAAGAGAGTCATTTTCTACTCCATTTAATATTTAACAATAGACAGATACTGAAAACTGAACTGATGAAGGAAAAAACACCCCTAGCACACCACATGTCTGAATGTGTGAAGGAATTCAGAATGATACATAGTACATGAAATTGAAATATGATAAGTCTAAATGGCTCAACATACATATCACAACTTTACATAATGGCACTATAAAGCTCAGCTCTACCAGGAAAAGACATGCTTCTTTTTTCTTTTCTTTTCTTTTTCTTTTACACAATATAGGCCAGGCCCGGGGTTTATAAGTAGGTTCTCTGCTCCCACCTGCAGGTGGTGTAAGCCCGTTATTGGTGGGGTGTCTCCCATGGAGTGCCATCCTCAACAATTCAGGAGAGACATCACTTCTCTCTCTCCTTGCTCCTGTCCCGCTTTCTTTCCTCTCTTCTTCTCGGCATGTAAACATATCTTACCATGTTTGACAAAATATAGCCATTATTGTGCTGATGTAGCGTTAAACCCCAACACAAACAAACAAACAATATAGGCCAATCCTAAATCTATGGAAAACAAAAAATTAAACTAGCACCATAAACATATATATGGTTGTAGGACACATTCTACATGTTACAAATTATAAAGTTAGTGATTGCTACAAAGGCCCAAATTTTGCTTTCATGAACTGTAATCTTTTGGGCCAAGTGGTCCAATAGCTTCTGCAAACATTGCAGTTTCTTTGTCTCATTGGAAGGATTTTGGTACTAAATCATACACTGAGATCACAGTAAAGTTGCCTGTATGAGTGCATAGCTCTAGTGTGTTTACTTACAATAACATGTTTCCATAAAAGGAATGTTATTATGAAATACAAATATCACATGTAAAGCAAGTGTTGGTACATAAATCTCTTATTTTTAGTTTTTAACTAATAATAACTCTTATGCAGCAAAATCACTATGCAAATCACAACTGCTTCGGTACAGTCATTATAACAGTTATGTGCAACTACTAACTTTATGTCAAGGCTTGAAAAACATATAAATTACAGACATTCTCAAAATAAGGTCGTCGATAGCAATATTGTACATGAAATGAGCTGTCCAATATCATTGTAATATCATCAAATAATAAGAAAGTGTTTTCCACACATACATATACAATATAAGACACTCTCTCTTTAGGTGTCAGGTCTTGAGCAGACATTGGTGACCAAGGCTTGCCAGACCCTTCTGTTGTCAGTTCTCCTTATCATTTCGGTATTGCTCATTTCATTCTTGATGGCGCATCTGTTAAGGTTGTCAATATATTTCATTCACTGCAGTCCTCTGCTTCTCTTTCCTTGGATCTTTCCACATAGCATCTGTTTCTCTAGTGATTTCTCCTACAGATGTGTCTGAGGAATTTCACTTGCATCTTTCTTATGGTCTTGACGAGGAATCTTTCATATCCTGCCACTGTCATAACTTCCTCATTCTTTTTTCTCTCTGTCCATGATATTTACATCAATCTTCTGAGGAACCACATTTCAGTAGCTTCCAGCTTCTTTTCTGTGTCTTTCTCAAAAGTCCAGCTTTCACAACCATATAGGGGAACTGACCACTCATATGCTTTAAGGGTGTTCATTTTGGTGCCAGTTGTTTTATTCAAGACAGTCTTAACATTAATGAATCAATGTAAATGATTCAAGACATGTAAATGTGTAAAATTACTTATGTCGGTTCATTTCAAGCTTCAAATCATAATGAACTGTCTCAACTACTGTTTAGTATACATGTATTTAAGTTTTCATGAATGTAAGTATCAAAACAACAAAATTCTTCAGCTATATCACTCTCATGGTGTGATTTATTGTTGTTTGCTGATGTCATCAGAACACAAAATATGGGACTAATCAAATAATCATCCATGAATTTCAACAATATGAGTTTCGTCAGCTAAGACAACATGGGAACTGTAAGAAACAGATACATCTGACGAGAGTTCTCTCTGTTCCTCGCAGTTTTCATTCAGATGGCACATTTTATTATTCTTACAGTAATGAGAGAGTAAGCAATCAGAAAGTAAAGTTTAAGTAACCTATCCGACTAAAAAATTTTAAATAATATAAGTAACATAGGGTGAATCATATGAGTAGTCTTAAGACAGGTGGTCACAAAATATGGCTTTTATCATCTTGGCAATACACAGAGATTTCTAAAGAGGAAATTATATAAATAAAATCTCACAGTCTCCCATATTAACACGTCACTGATCTTATGTATTTGTGAGAAGACATACAGTGAGCATACAATTACAACTGTTGTAGACTGCCATGCACACACACTGACACAGATCAGACAACTAAGCCAGTCCAAATGATGATGCTCTCAACATGACTAAAAGGAGAGAGATCGGTGTGGAGGGTTTTCAAACAATATGACAAAGGCTTCAGCTATTGATCTTTGCACATTTGAGAGGTGAATCCACTGAGTTCTTTGGCATTTTTTTTTCTTAAAGATACAGATAATGTAAGTATGCCACTTCCATACAACTGTCCATAATATTGATAGCCTAACCCAAATAATAGACTACAAAGCCAAACGAGATGCAACACGATGAAATCAGGATCTCATCAAATTTTAAGTATTTGGAGTTATCTGTAAAGATTATTCATTTCCCTTTCTGTGTGTGTGAAAACATTTTTGCACCACCTTATGTAGAGGTTGAGATGTTGGCTATTGAGGATGAAAGGAGGTGACCTGTTCTTCAGCTGAATTTAGTGAGAAAATGGATTTACTTTTGTAAATCCTTATTAATCCTTGTTCGGCCATGCCACTAAATTACAATTTTTGGGCTTTTACTCAGTCTGTTTCAGGAAATTTGACTCTCACATGTATTCTTAGACTGATATAGAAAGGTTCTGTGAAGAAAAAAAAAATTCCATGAAAATTCATTTACTGGTGAAAACACATGATTTCTCCGATTGCCTCAGTTTGACGAGCGCCTGATTTCATCATGCTGCATCTCAAATGGTAATTAAGGCCATTCATAACACGGCTAAAAATAGCTGATGAGTGTGAACGAAGGCACTGTGTTGATCACAGCACACCATGCACAGTGGACAGCATTTGGGCGACTTGTGTGAAAGAGACCCAATAAAATATTGTAACTGTCCTGAATTTAAAGTATGATCTAATAAAGGAATGCTTATCAATGAATAAAATAGTAAATCTGAATATATATATATCTAATATATCTAAGTTTGAAATTTCACCGGCATGTTGTAATTTGATTCAATGATTAATGCACAGATTTGATGTGATTGTAAAACAAGAAATATTCATAAATATCAAATAAAATGTTCAGGAATCACATAATTCATTGCAAGATTGACAAAGTATTTGAAATTTAAAAAAAAAAAAAAAAATCTTTGGCGTAAATATGGATTAAAGTAAAAGTAAGTAGTTCACAGTAAATCTGCACCATTTGCTAAATTTGTCAAAATAATTATCACATGTACACTGTTTCTTGGTCTTCACCCATCACTGAAACCATGAATAAATGGTCCCACTGAGTAAATAAATGTGTTAAATCTGCTGAACTCATGACCAGTTTTCACACATCTTTTTTCAAGACTGCAGACTACAAATCCAACCTCTTACTCTATCTGATCTTGAGATAATTTTACATTCCACCACATAAGACTCATGTTTTTGTCTAATCATCTCTTCCACTCAGAAGGTAGGTATCATAACTCGTGGTATTTTTTCTTTATGGCTTCCATCATATGACATACCTGGTAAAGCTACTTCTTGGCTTTCTTAGCATATCGTGAGCTCAGTTCTTTGTTGTCCTATCTCCATTTTGGGCGATTTGGAGATATCGCCCAAAACATGTGAAAAAGGGGTAGTATATCTATCATATCGCTGGTGGAGTGATGAAACCTCGTAACCCTCAAATTTTTCGAAAAACGTTTTTTGGGCTTAAAGTCTTCTCCAGGGTCTTCTTCACATTGTGTCAAAAGCAGAAAGTAAAATTTGTACGGGAAATAATTAAAAATGCGTAATAAAAAAACCTCGCATGTTTGACGCCCTGATATCTTGGCGTGATGAAACCTCGCAACCCTCACCTGGTGCGCTGATCTGCTGTTGCGTGGTTTCATCACTCCCAGTTTGAGAGAGCGGGATGCTTATACGAGGTTTTTGATGAGCCTTCTTATATGAATCATTAAGCATAAATCCACAAACTCGATGTTGTGGCGTATTTTTATCGTAACTGGAAAACAAAGAATGTTGTTTATTTATTTAGCTACTTAGTCTTCATCCACCCAGTTATTTATTCAGTCATTTTCATTTCAGCCTGTTAGACAATCTTAATGTAGCTATAGGTAAAGGAAATGACTTATGTAAAACTACAAGTTATGTACCCATTTGAACTCAGGCAGAGTTACCAATATTGGATCTAAGGCGATAGTTGCACCTTAAAAATGGCAGGTGACAAAGACTATGTGATTATCAACTAAAGGAAGCCTATAAACACACCTTACTGAGTTTAGGTGACAGACGTACTCTACAGACGACAAGTGACAGTAACCATAATAATATTGATAACCAAAAGACACGGACATCGTTATCAATATTGAAATTAAGGCGACAGTTGCGTCCTCAAAATGGCAAGTGACAAAAACTATGTGATTATCAACTGAGGGGAGCCTATAAACACACCTTACTGAGTTTAGGTGACAGACATGCTCTACAGACGACAAGTGACAGTGACCATATTGGCCACCAAAAGAGGTGACGGAAGTACACCCATCCCTTCAAACAGTAGTCACTATCCTCACCTGATAGGTGTGAAGCGCGACATTGTGACTGCTTGACCAGACATGATCGAAGGTGACGACGGACCTAATGGCGACAATGTCAAATTGTCCAAACCAGTGGCAAAATTTAGCTTGACTATTCTAAAAGCGAGGCCTATAAATTGTCACAACATAGTCATTTATCATCATTGATGGATGGGGAATCTGTTCAAGAACATTGACCGATCAAGATTACAAGCCTCCAGGGGTTTTGTTGCAAGAAGACCAGAATTCAATCCAGCCAAAAGGTAAGACTTTACTTTTATTCTTTATATTATAATCCAAGTCTTTTCAGCTTTTAAATTGTCGCCAACAAAACATTAAAAGTGAGTTCAGTGCAAATTGGTATATAATAATAATAATATGTGCGGGTAAAACGGGGTGTATGTAAGTGTGTGTGCTGTTGTTTTGCGACGCTTCAAACTCTTAAGTCATATACGTATAAGCGTTATATAAACATAAGAAGCGCGTGCCATGAAGAAGAACTGACAAGGATTCATTTTTCAGTTTTTGCCTGGAAGACAGTTATGACAGAGTTATTCCTTGCCGATGTATCTCGATTTTTTTTCACCCCTAATACTATTTGAGGGCAATGGTTACTGGATCTCATCTACCGCCCCCTTAGATCGAGGGCTGTGGGAAAGTATCGATGGAGAAGGGTAGAGGAATGTCATGTAAGGACAGTATCAGAACCCAGTACCTTTGTAATGAAAGGCCAGCACCATAACTACGAAGCGCCCTGTATGTGTGTTTATATGTGTGTATGTATGTGCGTTTTGTACTTTTGTATGTGTGTATATACGCGTGTGTATAGTAAACATGTGTATGTATGTGTGTATGTATGTATGTATGTATGTATGTATGTATGTATGGATGGATGGATGGATGGATGGATAGATGGTTGGAGGGATGGATGGAGGGATGGATGGATGGATAGATGTAGGCATGTGTTTGTGGTTGTGGGTATTATCTTTTGTGTGTGTCATGAATGTCTCTTTTACGGCTATATGATTCACAAAATGACTATTGTTTTTCTATCCTCAGACTATGGATCCGTTGAGCAGAAGTAGCCGAATCCTCCAGATGTCGTTGTCGAGAACAAAGAACTGTGCCAGACTTAGTCATGCCCTTGATGACCCCGAAATAGACGAAATTGTGACAAATGTATGCCTCAACAACACGAGTGACATGGACATTTCCGTATCTGCTTTGAATATCTCAGCCCAGCTATGTTCCTCACCAAGACCATCGCATCCCTCAGGGGTTGGTTTCGAAACCAACGAGGAGACCACATTCCATGAATTGATCCCAGCCACCATGGCGCAGCTCTCTCCAGGGCCACCTCGCACATCTGGGGATAAGGAAGCATCATCACAGACTGAGTCTGCATTGACACCAATTTCCCCTGGAATTACAGTATTAAGCCAGACTGTCGACCCATCAGGCAGTGGTACGTCAGCTGCTGAATTACCCCTGGGGTCATCGCAACACGATCTGCAGATCACATTACCAGATTCATCTCACATTCAGGCACCACAAGCATATTTCTGGGAGCCTGATCCTGAGACACAGTTAGTCTGTGATGCCAGCATAAAGGATGCGCCACAGAGGAAAAGAAAGGGTGCTCAGCAGTGGGAACAAAACAAGCGCAAAGCTCTCCGCCAATCTGGGCAGGAATATCACAGAGGCTCCGTTAAAAGGCCAGCTAAGTCGTTGAAACCAGCGTGTGATTGCAAGAGCAACACACTGAAATGCAAAGCGCTTTCTGAGGAAGATAGACAGGCTAGTTTTGATTTGGTGTGGTCCCTTTCATGGGATGAGAAAAGGTGCCTTGTTCTAGGATTAGTGGACAAAGACCAACCTAAGAGAAAATATTCAAAAGAAAAAGAGAAAGGACAAATCTTCAAATACACCTTGAAAAAGGATGGCCACAAGGTGCCAGTGTGCAAAAAGATGTTCCTAAATTCAACTGGACTAGGGGAATGGTTTGTCAGAAACACTGTTCTCCAAGGCGCTATTCAGAAATCCGGACCACCAAAGAATCCCCACTACGACCGTGCCAGTGATGACAAGCTCTTCCTCAGTAAGGAGTTTCTGCAAAAACTTGCAAAGATGCCCTCGCATTATTGTAGAAAAGACACTGCTAAGGTTTACTTGGAACCAGTAATCAAGAACCTCTCAGACCTATACAAAGTTTACGTTCAGTTCTGCCTTGACCACGAGAGGCAGCCTCTCAATAGACATGTCCTCAATGAGGCATTCGAACAAAATAATCTCTCACTTTACATGCCCAAGAAAGATATGTGTGACCTCTGCATCAGCCATGAAGTTGGTAACGTGCCAGATGATGTCTGGAACGCTCATATTCAAGAAAAGGAGGCAGCACGTACTGAAAAGGAACGAGATAAGTCAGAAGCCATTAAATGTCTCACCAGTGATGGGCCTAAAACGGCCGTGCTTACAATGGATCTTCAGTCTGTGCTCCTTGCACCCAGACTTAACGCATCTGCGATTTATTATAAAACCAAGCTCGCCGTTCATAATTTTACGGTATTTGATGCTGCAACACGCCAGGTTATTTGCTACGTGTGGCATGAAGTCGAAGGTGGCCTTACAGCAAATGAATTTGCTTCTTGTATCCTAGATTTCCTGAAGGACAAGCTCGATTTTCAAAAGATCATCATTTACAGCGACGGTTGTGGCTACCAAAACAGAAACGCCACGCTAGCGAATGCTCTCAGTCTGTTTGCTTCAGCACAGAATATAACAATTGAACAGAAGTTTTTAATCAAAGGACACACGCAAATGGAAGTTGACAGTGTGCACTCAACAATCGAGAGATCCCTACGAAAAGCTCGCATTGAGGTACCCCTGGATTATCTCCATTTTTTCAGGATGGCAAGAACAGAACCAGAACCCTATCAGATCAGGTATTTGGATCACACTTTCTTCAAGAATTATTCGAAGTGTGGAAACTATAAATCCATAAGACCAGGAAGAAAAGTGGGTGATCCTGTTGTCACTGACATCAGATGTCTGAAATACACCCCTGACATGAACATCCAGTTCAAGTTGAATTTCAATGGGGAGTGGGCTGACGTTCCAAAAGGCAGGACACAGAAACAAGAGGTTCATCCTGTCTCACCGCTCTATACAGAACGGCTTAAAATCCAGCAGTCCAAATACAACCACCTACAGGAACTGAAGTCCGTGGTTGCCAAAGAACACCATCACTTTTATGACAATTTACCCCACCATCAATAGTTTCGGTTAGGCGATCTCACAGTAGTATGTGCATTACGAGTCTGTTTTGCTGTTTGCTGCGATTTTCCAATCTCATATATAGAACAGTTTTTATGCTATTTGTCTGGATGTGTTTTCATAATCTCCCCGATTAGTATTTTTCACCCATGATCACTAGCTTAACTTATACAGCTTCGATTCGTCCGAGTGTGTGCATGCTATAAATTTTGTACTGAATTGTCACATTTTGACCGGCATGAATAAAGAAATTCTAGACAACACTTTAATGTTTGACCTATTTTTTAATGTTACTTAATAAATTGTTGTTTTGTCCAACGTCTCTTCTTGGTTAAATGGAGGTAATTGATCTTGACTACTCATACAAACTACACTTATCGCTAATCTGTATGAGGATTTAAAGGTTGAAAGGGGAACATATTATGTCACCAAACCCATTTCCACTTTGCGTTCTCTTATGCTCTTATGACTACTCCATCATTTAAATGACATGAGTCAAATTCAAAGCAATCGGCCTTGATATTATTTTAAGTCATATCAAACAATTGGCGCATCCTACAACCAACTGAGCAGCCTGAAAACTCGCAACCCACAAACGCTGTCCTGATGAAACCTCGCAACCCTCCCGCCGGCTGGTTACGAGGTTTCATCACGACAAAGATAATGTAATGAAACCTCGCATCCCACACCATAGCCATATAAATTGTAGAAAATTGATTTTTTAATGGTAATCAAGTATCAAATGTGTTTCCATACACTTCTACCAAGTTTGGTTAGTATATACCATTTTGTTCAAAAGTAAATCAGTTTTTTGTCTCTCCTGTAAAATTTTCCTGCGTGGGGTTGCGAGGTTTCATCACTCCACCAGCGATATACTGTAGTCATTTCTCCGATCACTTGCCCAAACATGTACATATTGAAAATCATTTTGTCTTATCTCCTATGTACAAAAACAGTTGCTAAACACAACTCATCAATTTTCTTAAAATGTGAAAAATAGAGATAGGGCAACAGAGCTCACGATATTTCCTGTCCAGCACTACCTGGATATTTCACTGTGATGTCATCCTCTGTAGTCATCTGCCTGGTCCTTTCTCACAGCTGTTTTATTCCTAATCACTGTATTTCAGAAATCATGATTCTTTGAGGCAGCAGTTTGTTCAAAATTATTGTTTTTGCTCAGCTGCACTGTAATATCTGATGAAGCTGAACACTGCAGCTGCTGACCACAAACAAAACAGATCTTGCAAATTTTCAGGCAATGCTAATCCATGACTTTCTTCTATAATGCTCGTAAAAAAAAATCAGAATACAATGGCACTGACTGTGTATGCAGATCCATGTTATCAAAATACACGTTGAATGTGTTTTATAAATATATATATATTTAACTTTTCATTTAGAGCTGTACAAGTATATATATTCACTCCACACCTCTCCTCCTAACCTGCTCCATCCAATCTTCCACAATTTTTATTAACAAATGGCTGTATTTAATAATGAAATGACAGAATAAACTTCACTTCTGTGATTTACGCAAAAAACATGGTGAAGCTCGACTGATTTTTAATTTAAGCTGTAGTACTTGAGGTACTTAGACACAAATAACTCTTCTATAATGGCATGAAAACTTCCTCAACAATGCCAGAAATGTTCACAGCTGGCAGCTCATTAATGTGTATGGAAAAAAAAAACACAGGAAAATCCACTGTCTTGCTGCATATCACAAACTATGAGCAAATTCCACTACTTTTTGACATATCTGGTCATAGTCAGCTGGCACTGTGTCCTGGTGCATCACACGTTTCCATACCATTGAAGACAAGAGTCGATTCATGGGTGGTTTGCTGGCTACTGATGCTGCTCTGTCTAGCAACTGACCCACATCTAAGCTGGAGTGATCCACTGTTATAGAGTAAAACAAAGCAAAGAAACAAGCTAAAATGTAAGGTGTAAGGCTGGACATTAAGGATTCACATTTGTAATGCTCCATAGCATTGGTTCATTTCTTTATACTTTATACAACCTGCACACATACTTTTCAATATGTATCACAGGTCACATATTGATGTCTTTCCACTGCACAAAACACAGCATGACATTATTTGTCTATTTTCGTAGGTACTTTCATATTAAAACATAACTTAAGACATTCTATTTCTCATTGCAGTGCTGTTGTAAAACTCTTGTCTCACATATAAAAGATGTAGAAGAAATATTGATATGATAGAGGTACATGTATATACACTCCGAAACGGTTAATAAGAAAATGTCGGATACGAAACTTGCATTATAAAGAGAGAATCTTTGGGAACATTTTTTTTTTTTGCAATGTAATTTGTTATGCTTACATTGAAATAAAACAATGGACTGATATGAAAACTATTTTTATAACAGTTTTTGTTTCCCCAATCACATTTTTCTTTCATATTAACTGTAACTAAGACCAAGCTCAAGTACTGGACCAGTTTCTTCCGACAAAGAAATCTTCTATGATCGCGTCAAGTACTGATATCTCACAATATGCTGTACTATCCAGCAGTATGACACAAGCCCCGACAAAGAAATCTTCCATGATCACATCAAGTATACTTAAGTACCGGTACATGCAATGTGGTGTACTGCCCAGCAGTATAACACAACTGAAAAGATGAGGCCTGAGGCGTAAGCATGAAGAAATCAGGCACCTACCCTCCCTCATTTCACACCTCACCCGTCACCTGTGTCCCAGTTGAGTATGATATACTGTGAGAAGGTGTTGCCTATTATGTACATGTATGAGGCTATTATGATTTTGTTGTTATTTATAGCCACATATCCATGGTATCAGAAGATGGATCTACGGTATCAGAGGATGGATTGGACTTTGTCTTTTCAATCATACACTATACACACTTCCACTTGCAGGCATTTTCTTATCATTATTCTTAATGACTACAATGTGTACTACTAGTCCAGTTCTTTAAATAACAGATTGTTTCCTAGTTTCATTGCTTACAGACATATGGTTCTTCATTAAACTTACATCCAAGACTTATGTTCCTTGTTGCAATCATTAATTTAACTTTTATCCAAGAGTTGTATTCCCTGTTTCAATTTAGTCTCTTTGGATATGACAAAATAGCAATAGAACGAATTGATCTCCATTCCCTGCAAATTTTCCCTTAAGCCGTTTTAGAGTGTATTATGAAATAGTGCTTTGAGAAACCTATATTATGCAGGCTTGCATTCGTTGACCATGCCCATTCATTTTATTTTGGATATGACTATAGAATTAACTCTGAAACTAGGAAAGTATCAAGGATAGCTTATGAATGCTATGTATAATCAAATGCCAGCATACATGTTGTAAATGCAACTTATGAAAAGCAAAACTGACTTGCATGCATACCAGCAAAACCATTAAAAAAAAATACCATTTTCTCCCAAACCAAATCAAATAAAATATTTGTAGTTATTTGCTACACTATCCTCAGATTTCCTTTTGAATCTTTCTTCAGACATTTTCTGCCTCACCTCCAGGTTCTAAAACAGGCAGGATACTGTCTATGAATTTAGCATAGTGTGCAGTGCCAGCTATGATAGTGGTGGTGTCTGAATCTCCAAGGGTACTGGCCACATACAAAGCAACTGAAGTGTGGGGGTCCATTAGATAGCCTGAGAAAATGTGAGATAACATGAAAGATCTTTCTCTAGATAACCAGGCTGATTCAATTTTGAAGCACTGACAGATGAAATAAACTGGACATCAAAGGGCAGATTCATTGACAGAATCACATTTTGCTGATGCTGAGGTCACAAGAGTTCATGAAGCAGTTGTAGTTAAAGATGTTTAATGCTAAAGTACAATATACTTATTTCTCTTTCCACTGACACCAAAAACTCTGTATGTGACAAACTCTGATATCAGACTGATCACACCTGGATTGGCAACATTTTGAGATGCTTAAATCACAGAGGTTTTTATGACTTTCTAGTATATGAAGCAAAAATATCAGTGTGAATTTTCGGTATGTCAAATTTTCCTAGTCTCTACAAAACTAATCCTTAAACATCACTGCTCATTAAAACTTGACATAAACTTCTGAGACAATGTACATAGAAAAACATTGGGCAAAAGAGTACATGAAAACTTATCTGCATAGGCTAAACCTCAGTTCAGTCCCATAGTCAATTCTGAGATAAAGTTTCAAAAATAATCATAAAAAAGATCAATTTCTTATTTCTTTAGTGCCTCCTTAGTTTATACTTTAACACCATGCAACCCTTCTATAATGAATTTTAACCATATTCTTATTTTTCACGAAAAACCATAAAAAATGACAAAAATCTTTTATTTTTACCTGTATTACTAAAAACTTTTGACATAGCCTCTTTGGTATTCTCCTCTTTGGCAAATGCTGCATCAAAATGCTTGTGTAGGACATCCATCACCTAGTTGTATTAAAAATTGAAGAAATTAGTACAGATGTGAGAGATAAGATGATGCTATGTATGCATGTGGGACCATAACAATTGCTGATGCCATGAGGCCATGCTAAGCAGATGATCATGATCACAGCTAAACTACTGAATACCTTACAAAAAAACAAGTGTGAAGAAAAAAGAACAATTTTACATGTCATTCACCTTGAATATTAATGACAAATGTGGAAATTTAAATATTTCACTAACAGATGAAGTGAACAATAATCCAGACAAAATAAAACAATGAAAAAGTGCATCTAAGTGAAGCCATTTACACATATTGCTAAGCTTGAGTCTGAAACAACTCACCTGAGAGGGAACTTCAGCTTTACCAGTGGCTGCCAGGGTTCTATAAAAATCAAAGACCATTGCAGGATCTTCTCCAGACAAATGGTAGAGCAACCTCTCCAGATTGGATGATTCTACAACATCTATGGAGGGTGATCCAGTTTTCTGCAGCATTTAAAATAATACAATGCAGTGATGACAGTCCTGGGATTTCATGGTGCATTCTTACAAAAGTGGTCATAATGACCTGCACACTATAAACCATTTCTTCAAACCCATATAAGAGGAGAGGGTATAAAGAAATTATCCAATAAATGAGATAATGCGTCTTGATCTACAGAGACCATGCAAATTAATTTCTTGTAATTCTATTAAACCTGACATCACTAAGTGCACACTTATAGATGCATTCCTTCAACTGCTTATACAGTCTTATGACAGTTTGAAGACAATCACTGATATCAGTTGTTTTTCTTTTTTTGCAAACTCCTTTACAGTAAAATAATCTACCACAATATGACCCCATTCATTCTACAGTATCACAATTATGCATTTAGGTAAGTTGGAGTGAACAAGAGAGGGTAGTTATGAACAGCCTACCTACAGCAGGAATGATAGACTAGGCACAATTTGATTACCTTGAGTGCCCGGCTACTGACATTGTAAACTCCTGTGCGTATGAACGTTGTCAAGATGTTGTTGGAATTTGAAGCACAGATCAGTTTACGGAGAGGAAAGCCCATTTCCTAGGGGTGTCAAGAGAAGACACTAACATTAAGTTTAAAGTACAGTATTGACTAAAGCACCTCTAGAGTCATGACCACATTACTAGTTTCCAGCGTTAATGTCAATACAAGAACTGTGAGCCTAATGGGGGTCTAATATTTCCCCAGAAGTTTTTCTTTTCGTAGGCTCTAGAATTCTCCATAGGGTGTTTTGTCAAACAGTCTCTGTTTATGAATGCTGAAGACAAATGGTATTTCTATGAGCTATCCTCAATAAATGAATCTGAAGTGCCCTTATTTGTCTACAGAAATACTTCTCAGTTGGAAAAGTTTGTTTAGATCTTAGCATACAAAGTTTGTCAGCTCAGCAAACAGCACTGAACAAGTTCATTTATGTCTACATGATGATTTTATGTGACGTTTGCAGAAATCACCAAATAAAATGTTCAGCAGGTTTTCCATTCCTAAAGTAACAATTGTGTCACACATATGAAGAAAAGTGAAACTGCAAGTAAAGACACCTAGACTGTTTCCAGCAAATCCTGGGTTGTACTCTAACAAATATTTTTTTTTTTTTTTTTAATTAATGTTTGAGCACCAGCAGACATAAAATCTTACAGGTGTTGTGCAGTTTGGTGGCTCACCTTTCTTACCTTCAAGATATCAATTACCAAAACCACAAGATATAAAAATAATTTTCCAAAATAATGCTTCTGTGTCAAGCAACTGAGTGAAATCAGTCTAATGTCAAATTTTCCATGCATGAAGTTACTGCAAATGTTTATGGAGAGGCCAATGGACATTTCATTTGATGAAAAAAAAAATGTTTTGCTATGACTTCTATATGCTGAGACATTCAAGTTCAAAATCAATTCCTGTGAGCCTGTGACCAGCAGAATCTGATTTTCTCTACAAAGCTACCTTTGACATTTTACTTGGTTGGAGGATATAATAAATATATTCCCATACCTTCACATAGTAGGCACTCAGCAGGTTACCAAAGTTCCCAGTCGGAATGCAGATATCTACAGGGTCTCCCATAGAAATATGATTATCACGGACAAGATTCAGATAAGCAGTGGCATGATACAAGATTTGAGGGAGCAGCCGGCCCCAGTTTATGGAATTTGCAGCACTGTAAACAGAAAGAAAACAGTTTTGTTTTTGAGAAAAATACAAATTTAACAACACAAATACGAATTGTTTTAATACCTGATTAATACAGAAATACACTCCTGCCAAATCTATATAATCTTTTAACAAAGTTGTCATAACGATGTGAAAATTTGTGTCAAAATTTGAGACTGCACGATTTTAAAAAAAAAATAAAATCAGGTGTCTAAGAAAAATGCAAAACTTTGGCAAATGTTAAAAAATGTCCATTTGAGTCTTGACGAGGGGGCACTAATACTTTATGCATATTATTTTTAAAAATACAGTCAACTACACCCATGAACTGCATATTCTTATTTCTGGTGATTGGTGTAAATTCAACAAATTTAAAAGCATGGCTAAGATTCTGATTTAAAAAAAAAAAATGCAACTCTTCTCTCCCATACCTGAGATGTGTCTCTCCCAAGGTTTGTCGGAGGTCAGCATCACCAAACATCTTCTTCACTGTTTGTTGACAGTAATCAAAATTGCCATCTATACCTACAAAACATATGCAAAACAAAACTGGTTGCCATAACATATCAGTAATTCCAAATGTTAATTCACCACCACAATAACACAAAGTGATCGCTTGGATTATATGAAAAACATATGCATATTATGTGTTTATTTCACTACATTCATAACTATCACTTTTTAGTTAACTATTGATTTTTTAAAGCAATAAAATAGTTGTATATCAGCTGAAACAATGGATACAATGGCCACTTTTGCTTTTGGGCTTTCTTTAAACTATATAAATCAAGTCTCTTTGGATGTAGTCCACTAGTGAATCTGACTATTTGGACTTTCAAAATACCCCACATATTAATTAAATTATGAAGAAGAAAAGTCTATTTCAAGTCACTTCCTTCTAGACAAAACCCACAATTTGTGTAAGGCATGGACATCAGAAATACTGACAGTAATAAAGACAAAAGAAAAACAAAAACAATCTATAAGTTGTGAAAGGAGGTAGGCCTACCTATAACTTTGACATTGAAACCTTCCATGGTTGTCAGCTGATGCTTTTGGACCTTACTGGCAGTGCTCATGGGATATAGGACCACAACGCCAACATTAGCATCACCTGAAATTCACAGAGATGACCAACTAACTCATTGCATGATACCAACCAGCCTTCCCTGTTCTTTCCATTTTCCTGGCGCCATGAAAGAGTATTAGTAATACCAGTTTTTGACTACTTGTAGTAATTTATTTTGGTGATGATTTTCATACAATCTTTGATCACTCATCAATTCACGAGAAAAACATCTACACAACAAAGTAATATATTATTTTATATCAATACATCAATTTAAACAGTAAAATCATTTTGCTTTGTTTCTCTGAAAATATGATTAAAACATACCTCATGATAACAAACAATTTTATTCTGTTTCATTTGCCAATGCCACAACCAATATCTATTATACCTTGTGGAGAGATATTGAAATGTGCTTACCATTTTTTCTTGCAGGAATCATCAGCATTTAATTGAGGAAAAAAAATGTAAGCTTTTAAATCTAATGTCTTCTCAAAACTTGCTTGCCCTTACATACTGGTACCAACAAATTGAAAGCTTGGGAAGTGTGTGAGATAGAGGATGGAAAAACAAAGATCAAAATGCTATCCTGACCTTTCTAAGACATTAGCTACTAGACATGTTTCTTTCTCTTCAAAAGTGGGGGGGAAGGGGGGGGGGCGTGTCCTGGAGGTGATTTTTTTTTTACTATTAAAGAAAGATTATTTTAATCTTTTCTATAAGATTTAGCATGTTCAAATTTAAGAAAACAGTGCAAAGAAAATTGAGCGGCCAGGTGGAGCCAAATCCTGGCTGACATTAGGCTAGACCTACCACTGAATGACCATGGGTCACACATTAAAATGGACTTATCAACTTACTGACACGATTTTTATATTCAGAAAAGGCAGTGCTTTTATGAGAACACAAAAGCGCAAAATCACACTTTTGGAACGAAATCCATATTTCAGGACATGCAGCCCCCCCATTAAGATCACAGCTGACTGATGATCCCTGAAAAGAAAAAGCTAATGAAAATACTGCAGAAAACAGAATAGATAAATTTCACTCACTCGAGTGTCTGCTGAATCCATCCAGAGTGGCAATCCCAGTGTCTCCTGTTGTGGCAACCAAAATAAGGTATCTGAAAGCAAAGCCATTCAGACAGACATGATTTTTCTTAAATGATGGACCACTTGCCAAGCAATGCTGATCTACCTAAATCTGTAGGTTCATCATCTCAAAATGCTGTGTTTCTTTTTTTTTATGATTTTGATACATTAAGCTGATAACTTAACAGTGGTTACAAAAAAAAAAAAAAAAGATTGCTTTTTATACCGGTTACTTTATATTTAAAAATTTTCATAAGATGGAGTGCTTTCAGAGCAGTGCAGGACCAATTTCACAAACAATATACATGTACTATAAAGCAAATCCTGAATTTATATTGCTAACTTCATTTATACAACAACACACAAGCATGTCATTTGAATCAAGCAAATTCTGGTGAACAGCATACCTAGGACAAAAATGCTACTAAGCTTGCTATATAAAATGTGATATATGGGAAAGCCTGCAAACATTTACGTACTATTCAGTGAAGCTGCCTATTGTTTTCAAACTACTCACATGTATTATCCTTACTGTGCTGATGCTGTAAATGCATGTAAAAATATATATGATTGGTTTTAACCTGTTCATTACCAACACAATCTCACAGAAAATCAATACTCTCAGTGGCCACCAAAATTGAATGAAATACATTCATAAATCTCCCATTTTGTTTCTGACTTTGGTGAAGATGGGAAAATCTTCATTAAAGCATATGTTATCTCTGTCCCTGTTGAATCAGTAGGTTCACCACAAACATGAAATAGATAAGGCAGATTTCAACTTCACAGCTGAATATAGCCTATTTGGGCTCCTCTTACCAATTTATTCTGCTCATTTTAAGAACCGCCACTTGTTACTAATCAAGCTTTTATCTGATTTGACTTCATTCTGCATGATCATTCAGATTTTCATCACATAGGATGTGATTATGATTACTGGGTACAGTTCTAACTCCAAACACAAAGTCAAAATAGACTAGACATGCATGGGAAAAAACAAGACATTAAGACCTCTGCTAAGTATACTTCCCTTTTTAAAAATGATTGCATTTTCTGAAATCCATAATATTCTTTTGGCACAGACTAGAACTTGTTGATGCATTTGCAGAGAAATTATAAAATGGAGCAAAGTTTGTGCTAAATGGCAACTATTTTGATCACCACCAACAATAAAAATGCAACAAAACAAATAAAAGAATTTTAAAAAAAAAAAAGCCTCAGTCATGAACAGCTTAATTTAAGTATCTTGATTTTAAAAAATGGAGACAATAACAGATTTTTAACTTCAGAAAAGACATTATTGTCTCCATATAAATGTCAACAAAGAAATTACTGTAAATTCACTTAACCTACAACTACAAAATAACAAATGCTACTGACTCACTTGACATCAGGACCCTTTTGGTGCATGGCTTTACTGAAGAACCGAGGCATCAACTGCAATGCTCCATCCTTGAAAGATGCAGTGGGACCATGAAACAATTCCTGAATAAACTGCTTCCCTCTCAACTGATATAGAGGGGCCAAATCTGGACTGAAAGAAACAATATAAAAATATCTGGTTAAAAGAAATCTGTCCAACTGCACAGAACTCATTTCTAAGAGCCAAAAATCCCAAAATTAATCAATACCACCCCAACAAATGCTGTTTCATTTTTTTCTTAGCTTATAGTTTATTATTCTTTCTTTTTTATGAAAGACATAATCTTGAGACTGACAGTATGTTAACTCTTTTGCATGAAACACTGAAAGAGCATGGGTGCAAGATTTCATTGGATTGTTTGTGGCATAAAAACAATAAAAAAAACAATGAATACTACAATATGTCTGAGGCAGAGAGTTGAACACCAGAGTTGAAGCAATGACAGACATGTAAACAATTGAATGTAAACAGAACTGAGATGGAAAATAGCATCATCCAATGATTTAAGCATTATGAGAACGAAGGAATATGCATCAAATGCTGGAATTGATTGAAACAACAACACAGAGTGTGCATTGGCACCCAACAAGGTGAAATGATTTGAATACTAATACAAATTTTCTTAAAATACTGAGACTTCACTGACCATGGAGTCACAGCAGTTAGCTTGAATGTGAATACCTTGCTACAGGAAGACTGCAGCTAAATAAGTTTTCATCAAAAAAAGTTGGGCTCAAATCCCACTCCATTCACATGAATAGGTACATGAAAAATTTGAATTAAGACTCATTTTTTCACCTGGTCTTGAGACATTTGCCTTTGACTTATAAACTTAAGGATATGGCTCAGCTTAACTTTCCAGATATTTACATGGAAACTTTATGACTGGATTCAAGATAGATGTTAATAAAAAAAAAAGTTCTCACTTTTTACAAATTGCACCACAATTTCAGCCACACTTTTCACTTGAGCTATCCATAGAACACACTTGTAATATGACAAGGTACATACATACACTCACTCTTCAAACAAACCATCTGTGTAGGACTTATACATATATGTTCTCAATTCTTGAGGACAAATATCCAGTGGATGTATCCATGCCTCCAGCAAGCGCACAGCTCGTTCTTTAAAGTCCAGTGGTACAAGACGCTTTAAGTCTTCGAGAGACATTTTGGGTCTGTTTTCAGCTCTGACATATAATCCTCCATCAGGAGCAAGACCTTTTGACAGACAGGAAAATATTAAATTTCAAAATCACTGTCATTACATCTGTAACACAATAAAAAATAATGTTTGATTATTGTTAATCAAAAATGACTCTCACCTCAGATATTTTCTATCTTGAGTCATGAGAATTCATTATAAGAATTATTTATTCTCATTATCTCTCTTATTCAACACAAACAGAAAAGAAAGTTTTGGAATGTAAAATTCTACATAACTGGCCTTGAATTCTGAGACAACGCAAGTTTTGGGATTAGAGGCTATAGAATAAGAGAGGTTTAATCTCCATTTTTTTCTCAAAACTTATTCACAAGGATGATCCTCTCATTGTGAGGGGATCAACTAAATGAGGTCAATTATATTTTATAACTGTAAATATGCACAACACTCACTCAACCATTGTAATATTGAAATTCATTTTTCTAATATTATATTTAATACACAGAAAATATTCCTAAGCACAGCAAATGACTGCAACTTCCATCATATTGCCAGAGTACAAATGACATATGTAAATTGCTCGATTTCTGTTGTTTTCAAGAAACTCACTGAACGGAGATCACTCACATACATACAATAATTCTTGTTTTTAGATTTTTTTTAAACATCAGTTCTTTTCTAAATGATAAGTTTTTATATCCCTTCTTCAACTTAAATCAGAGATCCCACAATTAATTTAGAATAAGGACAATTCTTCATTAAATAAGACTCATGGTCTGAATGAATGTCCTCAGTTCTTTGTCTGGCATTCAGAGTTATTTATGCATGTCAAAGAAAACTCTTATCCTCCTTTAAGCAGTTGAATAGACTGGGACCACACTGGAAATCTTCAGATCACAAATGAAGTTTAAAGTCTGAGTAATCCCTAATCTGCATTTGAGCTGGTCACAATGTGCCACTTACTATGTTTGCAATTTGTATTGGACTATGAATTCTGCAGTCACTATAAACATGACAACCCACCCCATTTCATACAAGTACACACCTTGTAACAGTGTGTCTAGGAAGCAGGTCCGTGCTCCAGATTTATCCATGGCTCTGGTGGAAATCAACCCTGGATCATTTTCAAATTCATCCACTGCCTTCAGGACTCTTTTGGCCACTTGCTCTCTGGTGTCACTGGCATGGACCATGATTCTGATGTCATGCCTGTCGATTATTAACAGTGCAAAGAGAATTACTACCAACAGAAGGACTTTTCAAAGACATAGCTGTAATTAATAACTAATATATGGCAAAACGAATCCAATTTCCTCTTATTCATAAATCCAGACATAAAATCTGAATTTTTTCAATTATTATAATATACATAACTAAAGAAAAACTGGTTTATTTCATACATATATTGTCCTTTTCTATAGTACATTTAACATGCCAATTAAAATATGAAAAATCAAAGTTCAAAAGAAAGGAATAATGGCATTCAGGTCATATTCTGCAAAGCCATTGTTCAGTTCTCTGTTGTTAAGGCCAAAGTTGGCAGTGAAAGCCAAAATCCACATTTTTCAGTTGAGCAATCTTTTAACCCTTTCGTGTTTAAAGCGACAGAAACCGACACGCTCGAGATCGCCGCCTAAGGTTTAAAGCGACAGAACCTGACACTCGGCCCACACCGCTTTACCGTTCAAACCGACAGAAACTGACACAGGAGACACCCCTTTTTTGGTGGGCTGTCATTGGTCGATAAAATGATGTTCGTGATCTAATAATAGAAAGGA
>JBCAUA010019464.1:0-12778 GCA_038406235.1 Peronia verruculata | reverse complement strand
TGCCTTGGTAACTGTTTCCGCATCATATCAGAGGCCAACACGCTGTTCAACACAATCAGTAGTTCATCTGTCTGTAATGAGGTGCTCAAATCTTCACAGGGTTCTGAATACGTCACTAGTGAGTACTCGTTTTGTCATATCATTGAATGGTTATGTCACTCAGGAATGGAACTCCCAACTTTTTTTTTTGCCAAAATCTTAAATTCAGTTGTATTATTTTTTTTTTTTCTTCTCTATGTAAGCTGTTGAGATTTTGAAAGAATGTACTGGCTTGACCTTTTAGGAATCATTAACAACTATGAAATAAAAATTTTCTGACTTTTTGTGACAACAGTTTGATATCCCTGATTTTACACTTGAGTGACATTTTTACACTTGAGTGACATTATGTATGTTAAAGTTCTTGGTTCAAACCATTGCTTTGGATAATAGTGACTGGTTTTGGGTTTTTTTTTCCTGATCTCTTTAGGTGGATTTTAAGGCTCCAGACTAAGCCCGTGGACTCTAACCTTGGACATATTCAGATTTGGACATTTTTATCTTCACATATTCATTCTTTCCCCTGTGGACAGCAGTGAGTTAAGTCATGTGAAAGAATTACTAGATGATGTAACTATGCACTGTACATGTGCCTTGTTTTGTTGCAGGTGTGATAGAGATCTACAGGGTCGTATGTCGGGTCATGACATCCATGAGATCAACAGGTAAGCTAGGTAGTTTAGAAAGGAAGGGAAGGAGTTATGTGGGATAGATTTGGGACATGAAATCTGCAGATGTTGATCATGTTTGAGGTGTTAAATTTAGGAATGTGTATCTTTTATGTATGTCTGTCTTGAATTCAAGAGCTATGAGTCTAGAAAGTGTGATTGAATATTGACTGCTCACTCAACTCTTTGACTGTTGAGGTGTCAAGCTGCAGTAGCCATTTTCTGCATCCGGGGTGGAACCAAAAAAAAAAAAAAAGCCCAAACTTGTTATAAATGTTGTGAAAAAATGTCTTACTGTTACTGTCTAGACTGACAATTTAGACCAGTTATTTTTTTCTTTGTCTTGTGATACAAAAGCAAATGATCTGATTTCATAACCTGACCACACATTTGTTCTGTATAGACTCACATTTATAAGTTTACATTTTTTTTTTCTTTCAGTAATAGTTTATGTTGTTGTAATTAATCAGAACATGTAGAGATGTTTTGTTCCATCTTGCAGCCATCTCAACCACAGAATTGGAACAAACTTTGAAGAATATCGACCTGGCCTGGAACAATTTAACAGCATTCCTGGTAGGAGCCTCTCTGTTGGTAAGTCTCTTCTTTCCGTGATGTTTCTTATCTATGTAGTATAGGCCTCAACCATTGTGAAACCAGAATGTCAAATTTGTGGATGGCTACACATACGTCTTGCGCTCAGGGCAAGTGAGTTGAATTCGCACCAGGTGATTTTGAGCTACGACCATTTTTAACTATTTTCCAACTAGGATAACATTTTTTTTTTTTTTCACAAGAGGAAAATTTAGCCTCTTTTAACTGGGGGGAAAAAAAATGCAACATTGCCCGGCAGGACTTCTGACTCATTTGCCTGGGCATAAGACATATGTCTGTATCAGTCTGTTCATTTATTATTTATTAATTTTGATTTATTTATTTATGTATTTATCAACTGATTATTTAATATTTCTTTCATTTGTTCATTAATTTAAAATTTATTTTATTATGTATTTATTTATAAATTTATGACATTATTAATTTGTTCATTCATTGACTCAGTATTGTGATTCTTTTGTATTTATCCATTCATTTTACTTTTTACACTGTTTATATATTCTTTGAATAATATGGTCAACAATAACATAAATTAATATGGAATCACAATATAAATGGATGCTGCCTTAATTAGAAAGAAAGATACTAGATAGTAATTTCTATCATGTCTAACAGCCAGACCAAAGCTCCCTGGTGTTCACCAATGCCCAGCTCAAGTCAGACTCTGACCAAGCCAAACAGCTGGCCTGTGGTCTGTGCCTGCTCAGCGTGGACACAAAGCCTCTGTCCAGCAGCTCCTCCACCCTCGGCACCACCGCCATCAACACCAGCAAGCTGACCTACGCCGGACGTCAGTACCACGCCACTTGTGCCAACTTCTGGGTCAACTGTGTGGATCAGACCTTGCCATCTCTGACTCTTCCTGAACTATTTTAGTGGTATTTAGTTCACCTGAAATAGCTGCTTGACTCACACTGAACATGAGGACTAAAGTAATATACTACTCATGTACTGGGCTACTTGATTGTCACAAACACCAAGCACTGTTACTCATTCATTACTCAGTCTCTATTCCTGAATGTGGGCTATAGGGCCTAGATCTATTGTTATAAGAGGCTCAGTGGCCTGACGGGATGTTTTAGATGTAAGGCTGGAATGGCACAGGAACTATTGCATGTTGTCGAGAGTGTGTGGAGCTTTTCCGAGATCAGATTTACCAGTGCTGCTTTCAACCTGTGCCCTCAGTGTTACATGTAGTAGACACCTGGCTGAGACTCAGTGTTACTGTTCAGTTAGGAGTTGAGGCTGGTGCCTGGTGTGGTGCTGTTCACTCTTCATTGATGAGTACTTCAGTGATGTGAGGTAAATCCTTGGTATTCATGAGTATCCGTACAGTGAGTTACATCCAGCCATTGTGTTAATCAGTTGTGTTATACACATAGCAAGCAAAGATAGAGACTAACAAGAAAAGGCAAAGGATTGGTCAGGGAGAATGGAATGAAGTGAAAGTAATAAACATTTATCTTCTCGTTTCATGCCACTGGACTAGTGCAGACAGATTATGGTTTGTGGTGTCGGCATAAGGCAATATTAAATGTGAAAATGTCATGTACTACCATATATTGTTACATTTTCAGTGTCTCAGTTTGTCCCATCATGTTGTACATCTGATTTCAGTCCCAGCAAAGTTCTGTTGAATCAGCTATCAGTAATGTTGAAAGTTTGTGAAAAGCAACTGCATGGGGAGGTGATATGACTGGGCTGTGGTCTGAATCACTGAATATGGTATTGATCTCAAAGCAGATTTTGTGATTTTTGAATGCTCAGTCGGAACTTGGATCCAATGAAAGAGTAGAACATAATCAGTTAGAACTGTTGAAATAATTACCAGGAAACAAACAATGACATCACTGTGACAGGAGCTACATTATAGAATATTAGTGTTACAGAAGATCACTTCATCCCATTGGTAAATTTGAGCTATCAGGTGTCATGTCAACTTGGCAGTGACTGGGAATGGTGTTTCACACGTCAATTATAGTCATGATCATTTTGATAAAGTGCTATAAATATAGGCTAGCTTGGTCCTGTGCATTATGGTCACAGTGGGCTGTGTTTCAAGCATGTCTGTAATCAGCAGATTTATTGATTCCATAATTATGTTGTGTGCTATCATCATGAATGGGGAGCCTATCAGTGAAATTAGTGGCTCCAGGCTGAACTTGTTTGTTATTGATAAAGAGGTCACTCTCTTCATCATGAATCCCATCAGATTGCAAGGTGTTGATGTTGGATTTCAAAAACATGACACAGAAGCTTATCAATAGTGGTTTTGTATGTGTTGTGTCAACTTCTTCCTGACAGCAAGGCCAGGCATACAACACTGTTTTAGTGTTGGATTACAAAATGTACATGGCATACAACACTGTTTTAGTGTTGGATTACAAAATGTACATGAATTTAGTTCATCAAAGGGCATTTTTGTTATGCATGCATGCTTACTTGTGGCAAACATCTTTCACGTAGGCATCTCAGCTGTTTTATTTACATGTGTGTATGCAGATATGATCTGGCACTGAATTGAAAATTATGTAAAAGAAAAGGAATGTGGGGGAGGGCATGCGGTAAGGGGGGCAGGTGGGTTCGAGAACAGCAATTCCACCTCTCCAGACTTGCATTTGCTCAGGATTTTGTTATTTACCTTCTGAAGATATAGAATCCAATTATTTGTATATCTTCTGCCCAGAACAAATAAGTCAAAGTTGCACCGGGTGGATTCCAGTTACAGCCATTTTTAACTGTCTTCCTACTGAGATACCAACATTTTTTTATTTTTTGTCCACAAAATGAAAATTCAACCTTTTCTAAGCTGAACAAAAAAATTGGTATCTGAGTCAGGAAATAGTTAAAAATGGCCGCAGCTTGTTATCTCCCAGCGTAACTTGCATTTGCTCTGGGGACAAGACATATGTATCCATTGTTGATAGGAAAGCTTTCCTCTTTGCTCTGAATATGTCATATCACAAGGTGTATCTGTTCCTATCAGAGAACTTGGTTCCCTATAGCCTGCTGCCTGCCAGGTCTTTCAGTGATTGATGCTCTGTTGAACTGTTGCTGCAAGTTGTGACGTCTGATCAAATCCCGCAGTTGCTCTTACCTGGTGCCCAGATGAAATATTTGACACAAGATCTGTGTCATGTGTAGAAGAACATTATACTTGCAAAAACTATGATCAATGTGACATTATATTATTAAGAGAGAGTTTTGAAAACAATTGAGGAATTTTCTGGGTTTTTTTATTTTTTATTTTCTGTTTTTTTCCAGCACACGTTATTCTCGGGATGAAAGAGTACCAGTATGTTTCTGTGACATGTAAAGAAGCAGTGTGGGATAGAAAAAGCACAATTAGTGATGTCATAAAGAAAACAGTATCGTAAAGACTGAACAATCCGATCTGTTGTGTTTGTCATGAATAAGTTTGAAAATATACTATGGTTTCATGGCTATGTGTTAAATTTATACATGCTAGAAATATCTCATACATGAAAATGTGTATTATCTCATTGTATCAAGGCATTGGAGTGAACCTGGGATTTTAACCATTCTTTCTAGACAATCTCTACAAAGAAATGCATAAGAGGTAGATCAGCCAGACTGATTTTGAGGTAGATATTTCTTTGATTCCACCATTGCCTTTCAGCAGATGTTGACTTCTGCCTTAGTCATGAAGGTTTTCACTGAAAGTGAAACATTGGTCTTGGAATCCCTGCACCTGTCATCTGTCCACAGTGCCAGAACATGATCAGTGTTGTTGTTGCTGTTGTTGAGATTGCAATGCCATTAGTGTGGCATCCATCAAGACTCAATTCCCTCTTGACAAAAAAAAAAAAATGTACCATGATAATGCTATAGAAAATCTGTTGCTGTTATTGTTTTTTTTGCTGTATTTGCCTCTCTCTATTGTAACTTGCTTTTCAGGTCGTGCTGCATCTTCTCCTTGTCTCATATAGCCTACACAAAAGAGAAAAACTTAGAGACCAAAACAAAATGTTTCAAACATATTTTTTTATTTAGACATAGTAAAACAATGTCTGCTTCTACACATGAGTTGAAGTTTATTTTCAGTTGCATTGATTGCCTTTTCGTGCTGTCATTATTAAGGCACTGATCATGAAAATTACATCAAAAACTGTTGCAAGACTGAGTCGTTAATCAGAGAAATTAACTATAATCAATCAATGAAATCACATGAATTTGCACAAAAGATGAAGAAGAGAGTGACTGGTTTTCATCTCCTGGATTGCAAGACTAGGTCTGTTTCATGATTTGTAGTGTGAAAAGCACAAATCTATCATAATATTGCATCAAATGATGAGAGCTATTTCACTGCTATCTTATGACAGAAATTAACTCAAATCCTAGAGATGGTGAGAAGGAACAGGTCCACATTACAATTCATTCAAGAGCCAATGCTGGATTTGACCTTACATTTTCCATTCAGTTGGCCATAATTTGCATAGGAGGAATTGTACTACCTTGTTCTATTTTTATTTATTTTTCTCTATACTTTACTTTTGTCGTGCAGAAGATTGAGTATGAAAATACTGTCGTTTGCTCATGTTTTTTGTTTGTTTGTTTGTTTCATCACTCCATTCCTGGGCCAGAGCAATATCCTTGTGACATTTTGTGCCATGTTTTCATCCTGTGACTGGGTCTGATGAATCTGTCAACCTGACCTGTATGTTGGTATAAATTAGATATATAAAAGGAGATGAAAGGACAAAAACAAAATGTTGATCCAGCCAAGAGTGATCTGTAAAACTATGACTCAAAACTACAGCTGGCACATTAGTTTTTCTGTAGTTTTACTAATGTTCCATTGTTGACACCTGGGGCCCAAAGGCAACACACTCCAAGTACTTCCTCTCTATATTACTGTTGTTTATTATTTGGGGAGGACCGCAGCTCAAAGTGTATTGAGTAAGTCTTTGATCAGCTTCGTCCATTAAGACTTCAGGCTGACAGTGCAAACAGAAGAAGACTACAGAGAAACTTCTGCAAGCAGCTGTATACCTGTAAAGAGGAACACAATTTTTATTCTTCACCCGCACCGATGTCTGCTTCATGCAAATATTCTTCCTGTTTTTTTCCCACTTTCTCTCGTATGTGCACAGATGATGAGATCAGTATTCAACGCTCCTGGAGTCTGGCGTCCCATTCATGTGTTGCTACAGCTAAACTGGAAAAATGTCCAAACTGGCAAGGAAATTGTACAGTAAAGTCTTCAGTTCAAATCTGGCTTTCAGTAAAGCAAAGTTCTGACTCTTAAAAGATTCTTCTTATTATTTGAGACTTCAGTAGTGTTCATAGTGTACCTTTGTGCCGCAGGATTTCTGGCCTACATTTTGTTAACATTTGAATGATAGCCTGTATAGATAGCTTAGCTTACACGGAGTGCAATGTAGTCTTTATCATGCAAATGTACAGTTAAACTCCAGCTCATTTCTTCATCCAGTTTTCAGTTTCATGTGCCCTGACTATTCCCTTTAATTTATAACTGAAAGTTCAGTCATATCTGATGACCTAGTAGGTGTGCAAGACTCTTGACAACAAATGAGGACACTGTCATTCAGTCATTTATTACTTTTTTTTCATTGATTTTTGTTATGTATGGTGGAACAAAAGTACCAGTATAAAAGCCTGATCTTAAAAAGTTCTGTAGTCATGGCATCTCATCACTGTAGGCTTGTTACTGCCATTGTATTGTAGCCTGGGGTTTATTGTGATCCTTATATATTGATTCATATTGTTAGCTTGACACAGTTAAGCTCAGCTTGTGAATGTATGTTAGCCAGTCTAATTAACCTCAGTGGAAGTTGCACATGGATGATTCGAAAAAATGTATTATAAATTTTGAACTGTTCTGAAATTCTGGTCAGTGTCTCGGGCTTAGCCATTTATATAGCTCTGGGTCAGTGCTAAATCTCAAATCTACTGAAGATGATTCGAAGTTCATTATTACATTCAGTGGGAATGTCCTGGCAGTGTCTTTTATGGCAAATCTTATGTCTTGTAGAAACTGTGTGATGTAACAAATATTGCCATAACTTGAGCACTAAATTACACATCAGTTTTCATACTTTGTGCTGAGCTAGATAAGTCAGAGTTATAACAATGTGACTTCCATTTAGGTGAGTAATGCTGGATCTTATGCATTGTCTTTTTTGCTATTACTTTTGCCCTCTGAAAAAATATGACACTTCTCAATCTCATCCATTGTATCCTCACATTCCTCATTTGCCTCCACTACTATGATACCTGAAGGAGTGCATCTATCCAATTGCACAGTAAAGGATTGAGCACATGACTGTGCAGGTAACCCAAAAGTGTTACATTTTTTACGCTGACATTTCTGTCGGCCAAAGGCTGCAAAATGTTCAAATTTAGAGTTACAGATGGATCACTTTGTCCTGTTCTAAGTGATTAGTTGGTGATCCTCTAAATTTTAGAATATTAATATGTCCAATCAAAAATACTTAAAAAATATTTATTCTCATTTGTCTGCTGATTTGGTAGAACGGTCTGCTGTGTTGTGGAAGTAATGAACTCTTGGATCAGTGCATATTTGTAAATGTAGATAAGAAGAACTAAAGAGATATTACTAATGTGTATCTTTAACCTCATACTGCTAGGCCAACATTAGGGAATTGTTTTCTTAGGCCTGTTTGAATTTCTCTTCTAAAGATCTGGTGTAAAACTTCTAGTAGTGCTTTAGCTCCTTAGATTGCGTAATACAATGTCTTGAAAAGCTGGCACATAGAGAAAAAGATACTTGTCATTTGTTGGAATCTACCTAAATTTTAAAAAACCTAGCTCTTTGATTGTATTTAGAAACATATAGTAGTCAGCGAATAATACACTGGTGAGAAAGTTGGCTATGAAAATTATCCTCAGTCACCTAAACGACAGGCCCATACATACATGGAACATACAGTTTCCTCTCTGAGACATTCTATGGAAAGACGTGTTGAATATTTTAACGTGACGAGTGCTGAGTTAGAAAAAAAAACTGCCATATCTGCTTGAACTCTGTTTATGAAGATGCAGGAAAAAGAAAGCGGTACATTCAATGTAAATAGTAAAACCAAGAGCTTTACAAAAGAATTACATGTATTTATATCACTAGTGTGGCGCCAGTTCCTCAGGATTTTCTTTCTTACCATCCTGAGCAGGTGCCGATTTATCAGCTTTGTTGTTCTTACGTGTTTTTGTCACTGATCTACGATAATGGCACAAATCATTTTCAGCACATTTAAAATGATGAGAAAAACACTGTCAGTGGAATGCTGCAGGATGAATTATGCCATTGGAATTGTGTTGAATGAGTACAGAATTCCATGTTTTCTTTACAAGTGAGATTGTCTGAGAGAGCTCAGGACTGCCAGGAGACATCAGTTGTACTTTGGCAGAACTCTAGTTAGGTCATCATTTAACAGTCAGTGACCATATGAAAATCCTCATTCATCTCACAGTTGGTTATTCATCTTTTGTAATTGAAATGTTTCCTTGTATCAAATGTGTGGTCTGAATCCAAGATAAATTGTGGTACAAAAATAGTCAATCTGTTGTGATTTTTATCTGATTTTTCTTTGCTCAGCTCTTGATTTTCTGTGCTTTTTTATTATTTATTGTGTGTTCATTTGTGGTTAATACAAAGTTCAGTGCAAAAGTTTTGATTTGAGTGAAAGGAAAGGTAGATATCATCTTCTAGACAAGTTTAGTATTGTTGTCAGCTCAGTATTCTTGTATTAGGACCAATGACACATTGTACAAGTTTGTTTAATACTCTTGATCTTTCCATTGCAATTAGAAGAGAAGTCGATAAAATGGACGAAAAATTACCTTTGGAGTCATGAAGAAAGGAACGTACATGAAATGAGATGTTTTTTTGGCAGCAATCTTTGCTCTGTAATAATGATATAAGTCTTTCTCAGCAATTGGAGACATTGAGAAAGAAATTGTTTGTAGCACAAAAGTCATTGGATAAGTTATGTTACAAAAATTCTATTGCATGAATAGACAAATCTGTTGGTGCGTTTCTTTTTCAATGGCATGATCTGCAAGCTCTCACAGTTAGGAATGCTGGGAGATATTTATTGTACTTTGCCATAAATTTGACGTGCACCATTAATGTAGAGCAGTCAGAACATACTTAAAAATAAATGAAAGTTTGTGGATGCTTTCCAGGCTTCTGTAATTGTTGATATTGGTACAAATAAAAAAAAAAATTAAAAAATTAAAAAGCTCTCTGAGTCTGGCAAGAGACATGTCTTTTGAATCAAAAGACTCCTAAGCTGAGGTAAATATTTTCTGTAAAACTGATGTTTTGCTCCAAGTTTCAGAATATGATATATATTTGTGTAGCACAACATGTGATGTTAAAATTGACATGGCTGGGAGCTTCTGTTAGAAAGCTGCAATGATTGAATACAAAGTTGTATTGACATCACACATGTATTTATTTCTATTTCTTGTGCTATTGGTGCGCCACATTGGCTTGTCTTAATGTTGGGTATTTATTATAGATTGCATTCCTTTCTCTGTGGCAGAGACTATTGTATTATTGTTTTACTCTTGAGTTTTCTGTGTTGTTTATTTTTTGTTCTGTGGCTGTGAAAACAAAGCATTGGAATTCAAACTGGATTAAACTGTATGATCAAAAATTATGTCTTGTAGTGTCATCCTTTCTTTTGTGTGCATGTGAATGTATTTATCACTGTACAATCTGTTTTGCCTGCCTGTCTGTTTGTCTATTTACTTGCCTGTTGACCTGTTTACTTGCCTGCTAATCTGTCAGTCTCCAAGTATCTGTCAGTTTGATTGTTTTTCTATGTCTATCATGGAGCTACAATACACTGGATCGTGCACTATGCAGCGTCTCTCACTCTTCGCTTACTTATCGACAGCGGACATTGAGTGCTGAATTCAATGGTCATAGCTAGGGCCGAATAAAAGGCAACAAGTGCTCATGGCTTATAGATTACATTGAGGAAAACTCATGATTTAACAGTCCTTTCTGATCCAAAACCATTAAAATTTAGATGAAAAGCAATATTCTATAAAAAACTATCTAAACTCAACGCATTTTTTTGTTTGTTTTATTTTTACTGACATAAAACGAAAAAAATGCGGTGAGTGTAGATAGCTTTCTCATTTACTTGTCTGAGTTAACATTTATTGAAATAATGTAGAGCAATATTAAATCTGTAGTAAAGCTAATGAAGGAGCAGTGTAAGACAGAGAGAGAATATCTTATGCCTGAAAATTGATAAATAATGTCAAAATGAAATGTAATTGTTAGATTTGCCAAGAGGAAGTAATACGTTGTACTAATTTAAAGTAGAATGTCGAAAAAGAAAACCGTAAATATCAATCAAAACAAAACAATTCACTCACAGTACATAACTTTTATTAAAAGGTATGGGTAGTTACACAGACATATTTTGATATTAAAAAGATAAAAGTTACATTGAGACAAGGGATTGATAGAAGTACAAGACAAGAGAGGGGAGGTTATAAAGACAATGTAAAACCTGTATGGCAAGAAGGAAAAAGAAGTACTAATATAAAAGCAATGTCTATCAATGAATACAAACAAATTACACATGTAACAAAGTATACAAATTGCGCTTATTAATCTATACTATAAATCTGCAGCAAAGCCCACAATAGGTTTATAGATTCGTAAACAGCTGAACAGGTCCATACCAAATTTGGCACATGGCATTGTTGCATTATGGATCTGTATTTCTAGGTACATTGACCCAGAAAAAGCTTATTAATCTTTGAAGTTATTCTAATAATGTGCTAAAAATTTAATAATAAACTCGCGAAGGTGCATTTTCCGAATTTTACGTTCGATAGTCTGAGCCGCTCAAAACATGTTGTCTTTGAGTAACATTCAGTTTAATCAGCCAAAATATCGACATCGTGGTACTGACGCTTGCCATGCACTTTAAGCCGCAGAGCTATAATTAAAAATATATTATTTATTATAAGAATAACGACCAGAAAAACGAGCATGGTGCAGGGCTATAACAGAAGAACCAAGAGTTTGGGGAAAAAGCTGTCGCAGATGTATGTCAGGCAATCTCCCACACTACTCATTTCTAATATTATCATTTGGAGAGCATCGAGGTTCAACAGACTATGAGTTTGTCATTTATAGCGAAGAGTTTTAGTCATAAAATTCTAGCCACCGAAACAGGGTCAAGCCAGAAAGTGAGGCAAACTTACGGATTGGGTGTTCACTCCACTTGATCACAGATTTCCAAAAATGGGGCGTAATTCATTGTTTTTAGTGGTAAAAAGACGGTTGTCTCCCTTACAACACAACTGGCACATACATGTTGTCTATTCTTTCACTATTGTTTGTCTCGCATGTTTTCTTCAGTTAAACTGCCAGAGATCGTGGATGATTCGTTCCCCAAGACATTTTTCCGGAACGCTTCGAACATTCTAGCTTAAAGCATGCGAGTGTAAGTAAAGAAAAAATAATGAATAAAATGAATTCACTCGACAGCCAGTCGTTTAAACATTTCTGGATTGTTTAATTTTTTTGGTTAATGAATCTGAGAATAGGTTTGCAGAAAATTTTGCGTACGATTTCGACTTCATATTTTGTTTTGAGGACTTGTTTAGCATACGTTTGAAAAAGGCCAAGAAAAAGTTTTTTTTTTATAAAGCGACTATAAGTTCATGTGTTTTTGTTTTTGTTTTGTTTTGTTCCGCAACATGGAGATGTTGAATCTCCTTCCTTTTGACTCCCTTACTTTTCTTTCCATTTTCTTTTCACATTCGTATTTTTTAATTAGATATATTGGCCGTCTGCTGTGGAAAATTTCCCGCCCGTTATTATGAAAACGTTGTTTCTATGGATTAGGCCAATTGAACTCTAGAATCTAGATTTAGATCAAGATCTTACAAATGACATTGTGGTAAGTACACGTAGATCTGTCCGTATCATGTCAAACTGTACCAATCTGCACCAAAATTGGCTTATTTCTTCTGACCATTGAGCTACTGAAATAAGCCAATTTTGGTGCAGATTGGTACAATCTGACATGATACAGACAGCTAGATCTAGATCTGGGTGACGCGAACACCCGACGGGACGCATGACCCTCCAGTACTCCAGATCTCTAGATCTAGATCTAGAACTAGTCTAGACTCTATGTTTTACATCATCAATCAACCGGACACTTTTCTGTTCGGTTCTGGGTGGTGGCAGGTTCAGTGTGTGAGAGATGTGAGAGGGAAAGAAAGTGAGTGATTTTTTTTTTTTTTTTGTTTGTGAAAACTGGTAGATCTATAGTAATGGAGGGTCATGCGTCATGTCGGGTGTTTGCGTCACCTAGATCTAGATTTATGTCTGTCTCAGTCAGACTGTACCAATCTGCACCAAAATTGGCTTATTTCTTCTGACCATAGAGCTACTGAAATAAGCCAATTTTGGT
>JBCAUA010019453.1:0-12779 GCA_038406235.1 Peronia verruculata | reverse complement strand
CTATCTATCTATCTATCTATCTATCTATCTATCTATCTATCTATCTATCTATCTATCTATCTATCTATCTATTAGGCGATTTTTAAATATATATATATATATATATATATTTTTTTTTTTTTTCGTTAAAGAGAAAGGTTATCACAATTTCTCTTATAACAAGCCCATGGGTATAAATTCTGGGTGAACAATGTTGCCATGCTCAAAGTTCTTTGAATGATAGTTTGTTTGTGTATGAATCAGCTGTTTGTTTGTTTCGGCTTTTTTTGTTCACGTGACTTCACCGGCACCTCTGGGACCAACTAGCAACTTGCCAACAAAATACTGGTTGGTACTCAAGGGACGCAGAGAAACAAACAACAGGAGTTTCACCCCGAGTGATAAGTACGTTATGTACACACTATGCCTGACTGTAGTGGGCTGTATGGGAGAACCGACGAACTGCCCAATCTGGTAAACAGCCTGCTGCCAAAGTAGGTCAAGGGGATTCCCGAAGAGCGAAGCGAGTCGAAGTCTTGTGTACACGACTCCGCCGACAGGATTATTGTTGCTATTGGGTCAATGCGCAAGACTTGTCACTGGCAGAGTGACATGGCTCTAGTTGAGAACCTTTTTTTTTTTCTTCGTATTTCAGACTTGAGAAAGAAAATGATATGGGCGATAAGAGAAATGACTGTCGTCAACTTTCATGCATGACAATCGCCTTTTTATAGTAATTATATGGATACACATGAAACACAGCTTGAAGTTCCGACTTCCAATAGATGTTCTGTTTGCGCATGGAATGAATCAGTTACTAACCCGTGATCAGGTTTTATGATGAAGGCGTCACTGTTCAAATTCTGAACCCTAATTGCTGCTGTTGTTGCCTTTGTTAATGTGGTACGGTATGTTTGGCCTGTTAGCATCCAACCGATATGCACCTAGAATGTCACCGACTTTCGCGAGAAGTTGAAAAAGTCTTTTCGACGTATTAGTTTGCGTATTTTTGGTAGCTTGTCTGTTTGATTATTTGTTTGTTTTTGTTGGTTTGCGATTTTTAAACAAAATGTGTGTGTGTGTTTATGTGTGTGTGTATGTCCCCTAAGAGGTTTTACACTAGTGTTAGAGGTGTAACATGTTGGGAAACTGATTTTGAAAATAGATGAATGTCAGAAAATGGTTAACCGGGCCTAAGTGATATTTCTCTTCTCTCTCTCCTTGACACACACAAACACACACACGCACGCACTGCTTTCTTTCTAGTCTTTTCTCTCTCTCTCTCTCTCTCTCTCGTGAACCACGAAAAATACAAGCTTGACACCTGTTCAATAGCTCTAGCCCTGAGAACGTTCATCTTCCAGAAAATGCTATTCCCGGTGAGGCAAATGCGCTCTCAACCTCGTGCCGTGTGGGAATATATTTGTAACTCACAAACCCACGCCATCAGTTTGATGCCCCACAACATCACGACTGCCGTGTAGTGGGCGATAAGATTTTTTCTTTGTCAATATTGTCACTATCATGGCTTCCATTTATGTTAACCGGTTTTACACCTGTACTGAGATGACTAATTCTTATTGACAGCCAATGGGGGCCAAAGTTCCGGCCATAGTCTGCCTTCCCTGGCTGCGGAAAGAAGAGTGGGTGATAAGCCCGAACAGTCATCCCGCCAGATCATTATGTAAGCCTGTCTCTCATTGGTCAGACAGCAGTCAGTCGATTCCATGTCGATTCAAGGTAGAAACTGTATTCCATAGTGTCCAGCCGCCACAGAGGTTGTAACTATAATCTCTGGTTTTGCCGGCCGTTGGTATCGTGGTCAGATGGGATCGATATGATTCTGTGGAAATGTTTCAAACTGAAACGACGACGACGTCCGGAATTTGGCCGAACGTTTGACTGTCAGTCTCTCTGTTTGTCTCCAGTGTCCTTTATTGATTGATTTGCTCTCTCTCTCTCTCTTTCTTTCTTTCTCTCTCTCTCTCTCTCTTTCTATCTGTTTTTATCCATCCCTTTATTTCTCTACCCTGACATCGTCTCTCACTGCCTCCATCCATTCTCAGTCGTTATCACTGCCACTCTGTCGTATCACGTTGTTCACCTTGTCTACACTCAGACGTCACTGTTGCTTCTCGTCATAAGCGTAATAGCACCCATCGCTCCGCCCTTTCTCTTCGATATCTTCTGTCCCCTTTCACTATGGACGGTTCTATCTGTTCTTCCCCACCTCTCTCAAACACACTCCTCAGATTCTACCGGAACCTGTGTCACTTTCTCTGATTCAGATCTCGTATCCCTCACGTCTTCACTCGTCCTCATCGTGTCTATCTCTCCAGATACGCGTATTTATTCTATGTGCCTCACTCTCTCTCTCTCTCTCTCTCTGCCCCCCCCCTCTCTCTCTCTCTGCCTCCCCCCTCTCTCTCTCTCACTTCTCACATCTTTCCATTTCACTCCGCTCCGTGGTTATCATTTTTTTGTTAAGCCAGTCATCATTTTTCCATCCTCTCGCCCCCACTATTCAGCCCATTTCTGAACTGGTTGCTACATCATTTATAAAACAGCTGGATGCCACAATCCCAGTGGATCCTGCAGTGGCCCCTGTTCATAGACCGTTGCATCCCATGCAGCACAATTGCATATCGTGCTCTTTAAAATTTTAGTCTGTACACGCTGCACTCGTCCCTCCTCCTCTCTCTTTTTTTTTTTTTTTTTAAATCCCTCTCTTCCTCCTTGCTCGTTGGCATCTCGCCCGTCTGCATGTTTCTCTTACAGTATTTAACCCTTTAACTCCAGAAATATTTCTATAAGAGTTACAGGGATGTCAAATTTCCTTCTTAAGTAGGATTTCCTACTCTATGGCTGTCAGTAATGTCTCTGTTGGCCCCAAATCCGATATCATTTACCATTAACGTACTTCAGTTTTACGTGTTGCTAAAGAAAATGGCAGGAATTTTTCCCTACTTTTTCATGTAGACAGATTAACACATCCCTGGAATTAGAACTTAATAAACGTTCTTAATTCAGACCTATGGTTCGTATTACAATAATTCAAACTTGCCATCTATTTCATGTAATGTGCTGGAACGGCGGAAGAAAGGTGGGTGTCAGCAGGTTTTTAACATTTGGCAAATGTCCGCATGTTTTACACAGAAAAGAGAAAAGCGGTTGAATTCTGGAAGACCGTGGAGGTGAAAGGGTTAATGGGAGACGTGGAGAGTTGTCTTGCCCTTGTAGATCTTAGTGGTGCCGGATTTGTTTGTAAACAGTTGCAATGAAAGTGGCAGAGGGTAAGCCATGGGTGAGGTAAGAGGGGATGCAACAATGTTATCACAAAGATAACAACTTATCGCACAGGTTATCACAACAAGATATCAACAAATTATCACACATTAGCTCAGGGGCAGCACAGTAGAAAGGTTTTTTGCTACATACATTGACATAGTTACGTATTGCGTAGCATGCAGTCCGTCAGTATTCATTCATTTAACGTTTGTTTCATGCAGTTTCAAATACCAGTGGTATTTGTCATGATAAGCTATCTTACTGCGCCCATGCCATGTCAGTTGGTCTCCTTTTTCATTTACATTTTAAATATTAGAGGAGAACCTGTGGCCTGCGTGGGAGATATTTTAAATCCGGATCAGACCAATACTACCCTGCGACTTAAAGTTAATGTCACGAGTATGCATCTCGATTTTCGTAGTTTGGGTAATTAATCTGAATGTTGCTAAAAATAATAATAATAATAATAATAATAATAATAATAATAAAATAATAATAAAATGAAATAAAATAAAAATAAAACGCGTCATTCTATCGAACACACAATTCAAATAATCTTGTAAGTTGACTTTTCAGCATTATCGCCTTTCTAAAATAACGCCAAACATATTTTTTTTGTTTTTGTTTTTCTGCTTGATGTATGTAGAAACACAGATCTTTATGCAACGATATATGCCAGATTTCAGATGGACACGCTGAGTAGTTGTCGAGTCCATAATAATATGCCCTTTATGGGTTTTGTTGTAGACTTATAGTATAGAGATGTCACGATATGAAAGTTAGATAATCGTGTGTTTGTGTTAAACTTTGTGGTGTCCAAGATCTCGTGTATTATCATTCCTGTGTATGTCTGTTCTAGGTTCTTGTTCACGTGAATTACATGATTAGTTTCACTCCTCTCTCTTTGGAGTTCTCATGTAGCATAAGCGGGGTAGGAGATCATTTTGCCCAGTCCTTTACTAATACTTTCATTTATTTGCCAGATACAAGGTGTGTTGAACAAGCAGTGTGGAAGGAAAAGAAGAAGAAGAAACTGTAAAAGAAAAATCCCCCCCCCCCTTTTTTTACGGTGAAATTCTCGAATAAAAGTCAGGGATGTCAAATTCCTATTTGAGTAGGAAAAAAAAACTTTTTGGCTGTAATTAATTTCTGTGCAGGCCCTAAATCCGGTATTATTTACTTTAAACACTGTTGCTAAAGAATATTGCAGGAATTTTTCCTACCGTTTCGTGTAGACAGAAAGTGTGTGTTTGTTTGTTTGTTAGACGTCTTGTATCTGGCAAAGGGAAATAGCAAGGCTGGTCAAAACCATCCCTCGTTCCATGATTGGTCTGCACCCTTGCCTCATCCATGCCGCATGCATATTTCAGAGATGTCAGATTTCCTGCTTTAATAGGATTTCCTACTTTTTGGCTGTCAGTAATTTCTCTTTTGGCCCCAAATCTGGTATTATATACCATTTACGTACTTCAATTTTACTTGTTGCTGAAGAGTGTGTCAGGAACTGTTCCTACTTTTTCATGTGGACAGATTGACATCCCTGATATTTATCCAAGCCACACTGTGTATTTTTGTGCTTGCACTCAGAAGCCTGAGATGATGTCTGACGTCTGTTTTCTTGTCTGTTGTCTGTTTTCCCAGAGCCATCTATTTCGGTGCCTACGCGAACAGCAAGCAAGTGCTCAACAATGCCATCACTCCCGACACACATTTCGTCCACCTTTGCTCAGCTGTGGCCGCCGGTGAGTCCTTTGTACAGTAACAGATAAAGGAAGGAAGGGAGAAAGGAAGAGACAGGATGGAAAGAAAGAGAGAATGTGAAAGATATAGTTAGAAAGAAAGAAAGGAAGAATGAAAGGAAGGCGCGAAAGGATTGAAAGAAAGGGAGAAAGAGAAAGAAAGAGGAAGGGAAAAAGAAAGAAAGAGAAAAGAAGGAAGAAAGAAATGAAGACAAAAAGAAAGAGACAAGATGGAAGAAAAGAAGACGTAGATGGTTAGGTGGGCTAGCAGGCAAGCAGGTATGTAGGTAGATAAATAGGTTATATCATATTGATGAATAGATAGGTAGACAGGGAGGCACAGTTGATGGAGATTGACTGATTGGTTTATTGGTTGACTGATTGATCAGATGAGATAAGATAACTTTATTTTTCACAAAAGTGGATATTTTTTTGTAAAATAAAAACGAGCTAAGTTCTAAATCTTATAAACAAATGGTAAAAATTATGCACTATGTTAAATATTTATCAGACATTCACTTCCACATACACACAATTGCATATAAAAAGTTCCAGCATCCTAGAATGGACTTATTGATTGAGCGAATGATTGACTGATTGGTTTACGGACGTATTGATAAGAAAAAATGAACAAAAGTGGCTCCTTGCCTTTTTTTTTTTTTTTAACCGTCAATTTTTCTCATAAATGCTGTTGTTGTTGGTGTTGTTGTTGTTGTTGTTGTTGTTGCTGATTACTAGCTGTAATTATTGTTGTTGTTACTGTTGTGATCATTATTGGTGTTGTTGTTGTTATTATTAAATGCCGACATAATAATCGTTATTACCTGAACGTTGGTCAGTGATCAGTCACCATTGTTTATGTCCTCTGTCAGGTGTCTCCGCTGCCACGTGTACAAATCCCATCTGGTTCGTCAAAACCCGGTTACAGCTTGACCAGAAGTAAGTATAGCAAGTTGTTTGTCCGTCTGTCTGTGTCATTCTGTGTGTGTGTGTGCGTTTGTGTGTGTGTGTTTTTACGTTGCTGTAGTGTGCATTTTGCCCTAGTCTTTCTGCCCCCCTCTCTCTCTTCTTCCCGCGACGGCTTGGGGTTTATAAGTAGGTTCTCTGCTCCCACCTGCAGACGGTGTACACCTGCCATCGGTGGGGTGTCACCCATGGAGTGCCATCCTCGACATTCCAGAGGAGACATCTTTTTCCTTCCTTGCTCCTGTCTTCTGTTCCGCTTTCTTTTCTCTCTTCTTCTTGACGTGTAAACGTATCTTACCGTGTTTGGCACAGTGTAGCCATAATCGTGCTGATGTGTCGTTAAACCCCAACACAAACAAATTATCTCCTCTTTTCCAGCTGCAGATGACATCTCTTTTTTCTCTTCCTTTTTTCTCTCATTTCATCGATTTGAAGCCTTGAAGAAGTCCACGGGGGAATTTGGTGTTGAAGACTTTTGTCTGCTTTCTGTTCGGGCACTTTGTCTGCCTCTCTCTTTGTCTTTTTGTCCGTCTTTCTACCTGTCTGTCTCTTTCTTTCGCCTCTCTCTCTCTCTGTCTCTGTTATACTCTATCAACTTGAAGTTTGTGAGTTTCACTAGGGCGGTTTGTGTTCTAGACTTTTGTCTAATCTCCCTAGAATCCCACTTTCTTTTGCAGTTTTTCTTCATTCTCTCTGCTCTCTGTCTTTCGAATTGAAATCTTTGAGTTCTCACTAGGGCAGTTGGTGTAGAGGTGTAGAAGACAATTTTCTTTGACGTACTTCACTCTCTCTCTCACTCTCTCTCTCACTCTCTCTCTCTCTCTGTCTCTCTCTCTCTCTCTCTCTCTCTCAACATTTCACCTCTGTCTCTCATTCTCCCATTATAGACCGTCTCCTATTCCTCTATCCCGGTGGGTCCACAACCAGGATCAATCTTGATCATAATCTGTCTGTGAAGTGTGGAAATCACAGAGGAACTGGCTGTCTGTTCTAAGATCCATTTCACTCAGTTCGTGAGCTCAGTTCTTTGTAGTCTTATCTCCATTTTTTCACATTTTTAGAAAATTGACGAGCCATATTCAGCAACTGTTTTTTGTACATAGGAGATAGGACAAAATGATTTTCAAAATGTACCTATTTGGGCAAGTGCTCGGTAAAAATGACTACAGTACATGGTAGATTTATTATTCCTTTTTCACATGACATATATTTCTCCAAATGGCCCAAAATGGAGATAGGACAACAAAGAACTGAGCTCACGAATTGTCTGGTACTGCCGCCTCCCCTCATCTCTCTCTCCAACCCACCGTTTGGAGTACGGTATTAGCTGTACTTGGAGGATTTATACTAGCTGTAGTTATAAGATTTTCCCCCGATCTCTCTCTCTCTCTCTCTCTCTCAAATTCATTTTCTGTCTCTCGGCATCTCTCTCTAATTCTAGTAACATCTCCCAGTTTCTTTTGTCTATCTCTCCATCTCCATTTATCTCCATTTCTTTATCCCATTCTCTCTATCTCCCAGTTTCTTTCTCTCTATCTCCCAATTTCTTTGTCGCTATCTCCCACTTTGTCTTTATCCAGTTCGATTGAATATGCGTTTTCGTTCCCAACCATTTGGTCATGGCCAAATGTAAAGTAAGATTGGAAAACCTAGGAACATTGCAGCACTGAGCCAGTGAAGGAGGAAGTGCCGAAAGTCTTGCATCAGACATGGGAATAAAGCAGTAGACATGCACTGATGCGTGGAAGCACTCATGTCCTGTTGTAAAAATGCACTGTCCTGTAGTATACGTCGATGTCAGCGCCGAATATTGCATTAAAAAAAAAAAAAAAATCCTCCATTCAAATGGAACGTCTCCTTGGAAATCGTAGATTCGTTCTGGTTATACAGAAGTGTATAAACGTGTATTTTTATCCTTGAGAAATATCAGTGCTTCAATAGCGAATGCATAATTTTATCATGCGTCCACATAGTGAAAGACACATATCCGGAACAATCTGGGGGCGCAAATTTGAATGAAATAGCAAGGGAAAATTAAAAATGAAAAAAAAAAAAAAAACAAAAAAACCCAGATTTTCTGCAACAAAGAAACGATATTTAACCCTTTAGAACCCACACTATTTTGAAAAATCTTTTTCGAACACAACATATACATCGGTAGATGACATTGCTTTCAGTGAGTATTAGAATTTAAAATCATGTGGCGAATCTGTTGTAAGACTTTTTTTTTTTAACGTTTCTTCGATCACCGGTAATAATATTTCTTGTAGTAAATGTATTTCAATTTCTTAAATCATAAAAATCAAAGTCTATAATTGGAGGCCTATCACTGAACTACACAGGGCTGGGGAGATCACGTTCATACGCGATACGAGTCAATTATTATTAGCTAGATAACTTATCCAAATAACTATTGGAAGTGGCGATGCCGTGGGTAGCCTACTTGTCGAAGATCTGCGAGGGTTGGGATGCATCACGCACATCCCCATCCACTATTTTACTGTAGGGCAGTTGCTTCTCGATAAATCGATGTTTTTAGCTGAAAAAAAGCGAAAGGCCTCTGGTGAAGGACAGTTTAGTTGGCAATGAGGCAAGCTGACTCAAATGTAGTGTGTAATACAAATTAGTATGCATCAACTAGGCTTAGTCTGTTATTCCTGACGGTAATAAGGTCAACTGTTGTCCAGAACGTTGAACCATGCTTGTATTTTTCCTGTCGTCGGTACAGAAAATAATTGTATATTCCAGTGCACACGCCAGCCAAGTGTGACCAGTCAACAAATAAGGTTATCTGGAAATTGCATAAAACCTGGCCATTTGGGATGTCGAGGTGCCTGGCCTTGGGATGTGGGGAAAGAAGATGGGGAGGGGGGGGGGGGAGTATTAACCCTAGATGTGTCATTAGGGCCGATTCAATCTACGACTCACTGATTATGCTTTGCATTTGAAATCCTCTCCAAACAACACACAGGACAGTAGGAAGACATCGGGGCTTTTCTGTATCGATCTTTAGCTGCTCGTGTTTAGGAATGGAATGGAGGAACCAGGAAGGAGGGTGTGTGTGTGGAACAGTGATGAGATAGGGAGGGGGGGTGTAATAGTGATGAAGTAGGGAAAGGGGTGGGATGTACTAGTGATGAAATAGGAGAACAGGAGATAGTACTGTAGTCATGAAAAGTATTGATGAAATAGGGGAACTGGAGATAGTAGTCTTGAAAAGTAGTGATGAAATAAGGAACGCCGGGGGGGGGGGGGGATGAAATCCGGCAACAAGAGGTTGATAATGATGAAACAGGGAAGTAACAGGGTGGCAGTGTCATAGTAGTGGCTACCATGGTGATTATATCGTTATACTGCGAGCGACAGTTGAATATGTCAAACAAAGGAGCTGGAGCTTATGATTTCGCTCTAGAAATATGCAGTTCATTGTTATATTCATCCATACGCGAACACCAGATACCGCGATGTTTTAGGCTACAGTAAAGTAGTAGTGCCTTTAGGCCTGTTACTGACTGCTCAGAAACACGTGTCTATACATCTTAATTGAGGCCTTAGCAAATCAGCGGCGATTTCTGTGGGTACTTTAATGATCAAGCTGAGGTTTTAGCACTGAACGATGGGAAGTCCAGGTCACACGTCATACAGCATAAATTTAGGTCATATAGGACAGTAGTGCTGAAATTCATTAGACCAGCTGTACTTTATCATAAATCTATGACTTTATTGAGAGAAGTGGGCTAGCTGAGTGCAGTACGGTGGTCCGAATGAGTGATAATAGTACTAAAACCAGAGCAGGTGAAGTTAGGCAGCGAGACACTTTCAGTGTGTAGTGGGAGACGCTGTGGTATATGGTGCCCAGACAGAAGCCAGACATGTAGTGATAGATATTAATCACATAGTCATTGTTTATATATGGCAGCATACATCTATTTTCTTCGCCCCTTCTGCTCCTTTTCTCTGATTGAATACACCGAATATTTTGGATCTACTGTTTTGCATGTTTGACACATTGGCTGACTTGAACATGCTGTGATTATTATAGTAATACATATTGATGTTATGCATTTATGTAGTGGAGATTTACTTAGACCGCCGTCGTGTTGATATGGGGTGACGTTGTTTTACATAGTACGAACCAATCAGTTTATTCTTCCCTCTTTTCACCCATCTTTTTTTGTTCTTTGTTCTTTATTTGCTCATGTAGATAGTGCAGAAACGACCGAAATTCACGTTAAACCATGATAATAGACCGTGAGAGTTGAGCTGTTCACATAACACAATTCACTTAACACAATCGTGTTATGTATTTTTTTGACCACGGTTGTGGACAGCTGAGATAACCACCACTACAGGAGGTTGAAAAGCTTATAAAAACCATAACCACAGCTGTTTGGCAGTCTGCATGAAAGGGGCGGTGGTGGTCGTGGGGCAGTTCAGATGACAGTGTAGAAATCCGTCTGGGGCGATATGATTTTTGAAAAATACAGGGTAAAAACCGAGTCTGTGCGTGTGTGTGTGTGTTTTAAACGATGCATCAGGACGGTTACGGCTGTATTGCGCCTGGCACGGTTGAATGCGTTTGCGATTTATACAAGGTATATTAAAACGCATGTGTATTTTGGATAATCAAATAAAGTAGAAAAATATATTTTAAAACAAAACCCAAAGATGACAAAAGAATAATAGTAAGCAGATTTGCGGCTTGCCGTGTGGCCTCATACCACTTAAAAGATCCTTCAGATTGCCTAGTCCTTGATACTAAATAGGATGCGCAAGACTCGCCAAGTATAATGGCTTTTCTGTAATGTCACTTTACCTCGGCCTCTATTCGGCTCAAGGCACTGGTGTGGTACAATGTGCTGTTCGCTGAAAAAAGCAAAACCGCTTTAGAATTATGCATGGTAGTAGACACATTCTGTCTTGGCGATCGTGGTGTAATAATTATGTATATTGAGTAACTTTGTTCTGTTTTGCAGTCAGTTTAAGGTGATAATTATACAGCAACTTACCACTCGATAAGTTAGCCGAGTTTATAATGAATGATTTCGTCGACCTTTTCATGACACGTTGAAGAAAGTTTTGATGCCAAAACCTTTGTGGCTCGATCGCCAGTCTCAGCCCGTCTCTCTCTGTCTCTCTCACACACATACTCTATTCAGCTGTCCCCTCCCCTTTCAAACTGTATGTGAGTATGTGTGTGTTTTCTCTTGTAGGTCTTCTTTCCGCCCCCAGTCCTTTCTCTTACAGCAAAGGAAGAATTGGCTAAGGCAGTTCAATCGAACTGTAACACATTACAATATAATATATATTATGTATTGCGTGTTGTGGTAATATTGTGTACACGCATTTAGTGTGTATGTGTACAGTCCTGTGCAGGCAGTAGGCAGCGTGTACACGTATACCTACATACATATTATAATGGTTTTAATATCGCACAGCTTTGTGCTATCAGTGTCCGGTCTCAGTGCCCGAGACACAATTTTGGCATTGCGTGCAGGAGGGGGGGGGGCACCCCGTGGATAATAGATTCATGAGTGTTTTCTCCCTTGCTTTCTTTCTTTCTCGCTCTTTTCACTTATCCCCCCCTCCCCCTGCTCTCTCCTCAATTCTCTTTTATTTCATGCCATTTTTTTTTTCGATATTTCTCACTCACTCTGTCTCTGTTATCTCTCTCTCTCTCTCTCTCTCTTTTTCATCATCTCTGCTCCAAGCCTTTTCCTTTTTCGGTTCTCTTTCTCATTACCTCCTGCTTCTCACTCACTCATCCCCCCATCTCCTTTAGAACATGCATATAGCAGGTGCATTTATCTAGCAAAGATCTCAGAAGAGGCTATAATTAACACATCTGCCCTTGGCAGCCATTTAACTGCCCGTGTTCCACATTTACCTGCTGTTATGTGTAAAGGAAAAGTGTATGCATGATATGTGCAAGGAAGGAGTGAGCCAGCTTATAGTTTACATTCTGGCTCAGCTTTGCCTCATACCCACATTGAATTGAATGAGATGCACTGTGTCTCTTACCGAAATATTTTTTGGAGCAGAGATTTGGACTTGTTTGGGGGGGGGGGGGGGGGAACGGATTTTTTTTTTTTTTTTTCTTTTCCCGAGCCTTATTTTCGGTAGTCATATTGGCCTTCTTATTTGATTATGAAAGATGCTGAGATGATTATTCAAAATTTGAAGCTGTTTTTGGAGGGGGGGGGGGGGAGAAGGAAATAATTCTCCGTTTGAGGATTATGTCCAACCCAAAGATGTGAAAGCTTATATACCGTGTCCTCATTGATGTAGTTTTTAGAATGGTTTTAGAAAGACTCTTGAACTCTAGTTTTTAGTTTAGTATTCTGATTGCCTTGTATTTCTGAAAATGTATGTACGGTGATGTTGGCCCCTGGTGTAACTTTCACATGGGCCAGCTGTCACGCAGGTGCATTTCCCTGCCCAAAATCGATGCCCTCGGATGAAAAATAGTACATGTATGACGCACAAGCTCACCCCGTTAGAAGAGACAGAGCAGTCAGTCCTAGCAGGGACAAGATTTGATCGTCATATATGCAGCGATAAAAGAAGGGGACCATCTTCACTTTACGTAAACATTTATTGTGACTAATTGTCTTTTTTCCACAAACGCATCTATTTTGTGTGTGTTTGGGGGGGGGGGGATATCTATGGTAAATCAAATGGACTTTTTTTTTGGGGGGGGGGGGGGGTGAAATCGTAACTATAGACATTTGGTAAAATTTCAATATGGCCCACATTTCAGTTATAAATATAAAGGGTTGTCTCTGTCAAATTATCCCTGGATGCAAT
>JBCAUA010019442.1:0-12780 GCA_038406235.1 Peronia verruculata | reverse complement strand
TATATATAACTTTTGGATTGCAAATCTCATTCACAACAATAAAATGTTTCCTGGAGTGTTTTCCTCATTGGAGTTACTCCACAACTTACAAGCAAGTACTTGGTAATAACAAGATTTCAATTAACACTCTGGATTTAAAATGAAATTGGAACATTGTGAAAGTTTTACTTCAAAGAAACATGCATACTACAAATAATGGAACAAAAATGAAATTACTACATAAGAAAATGCATGCAATTAACAGTAACAGATTTACATGTGTTTTGTGGAAGTTCAGTCACTTTCAACATTGTATCTTCAAAAGAAACAATAATACATGTATAAATCTTTTCAGTTCCTTTCCTTTGGACTGCTGACATTTACATCTCTAGTTTTATATATGACATATACACAAGGGAGGAATCTACAGGAATCAAAATGAAATACACAATTACAATGACAAAGGATAAAATTTAAAGCATTACTTTTCAATTACAATAACTCTAAAACAGTAATAATCATTGTCTTACAGAGAAATGTCTTGCACCCAGGGCAAATGAGTTGCGAGTCACGCCGGGTGAGTTCAGGGCACGGCCGTTTTTTTTTACAGTTTTTCACTATTTTCCGACTATGATACCAAAATATTTCTTTTTTTTCAGATTAAAAGAAAGGGTAAATTGCCATTTTGTGAAAAGAAAAAAAAAATTAGTATCTTAGTCAGAAAGTGGTTAAAAATGACCAAAAACAGCCGTATACCTTCATTGCCCGGTGCAACTTCCGACTCATTTACCGTGGTCACAAGACAAATATTTACATGTGTATAATTTATCTTTATATTCCAAAGGTCATTGACTTCATTCTACTAAATGAGTACAGTGATTATAAAGCACAAATATCATTCCATAATAAACATCATCATTAAGTGGCATGAAATCTTTGTCAGATTTCATCCTTTTCAAAACCAAATCAAATGGATATACTGAACTCTTGACTGAAGGACCACTACCAAATTAATCATTCCTCATCTTTTTTCAACTATACTTGATTGCTCTTGTGTGCATAATAAAACATTTCATATTGTCTGTTCTGTGGTTAAGTATTCTGGTCACAATAACTGACAATGAAAGTTGTGACAAATGAATATATGGCTTTGGTTTATGTGGTTTCAAGAGAAAATTGAAACCAATATATATACACGTATATATAGTGGTAATCAGTCCCTTTTTCAAGAGAGCACTGCATTTGGGGGCTTACAATCATGATAAGGATTATCATTTGGGGGGGGGGTGGGGGGTAATTGACAAATTTCAAAAAGGCGTTAGTTTCACACAGCCATTTAAAGACTAGATTCTTTCCCTAAGAGATGAAGAAGAAAAGGATCTAAAAATTACATACCACAGTAAGCAGTGCACAATGAAAGTCCAGTAATCCTACATTCTGAAAGCTATATTGATCTACATGTACATGAATGGTTCGTTGATTCATGCAAGAATAATGTATTTCTGTATATGGGAGCAAATAAACATATGGAGTGTCTATCTGGGCCTAATATTGCAATGAAGAAGCATAGGCAAATTAAAAGGTTGCGCCACAAAAGTAAAGGCGAAACAATTTTGTGTTGGCTCGCACAGGGGAGTGTCTGTTTGCAGAGGAAGGGGTTGGGGTAGCCTCCCCTCCCCACACGTTACATAATTACATGTAACTGGATAAAATAACTTTCTTACGCACGGACAGAAAGAAAGAGGCGCATCAATAGGCCCAAATAGATGGCGACATAAAAATAAGCACTCATAGCTAGAGCGTGGTGACACTGCTACACCGGGAGAAAGAGTGAGTGAGCTATCAACCTGAATCACGATGGTAATGATGGTGGGGTAATAATCCAGTCCACTCCCACCAAACTTCATGTGTCCAGAAATATTTATCATGTTCTACTTCTTGGAAGTCACTGGGGGGGAAGACGAGCCTGCCATGATTTGAAAATTTCAAAGAATAAAGGCCCAAAGTCTACACTTTACTGCTTTGGCCATGTTTTGGCTTTCATGCATTTTGTATTCTAGTCCTGACAGTGACATACAAGGAAAGGCAAACTCGCGGAAACCAGACAAGAAGGTAACTAATCCTCTCCTGCAGCCTGACGTGACCAAGGAGCTTATACTATTTATACTGGAGTGTTGACTCATGATGTCACCTTTTAAAAAACACCCTGTGTCTCATGTGCCAACACTACTCGCCATGGCACTGGAGGCGTTGCTATTATGCTATGCTTGGTGTCCTTTACTACGCATGGAATTAGTCACTATTGTGGTCTAGTAAATCTTTTCTTGTAAACAAACAGATTCATTTTTTTTTTTTTTTTAATCGAGACTTACAGCAAGGACAGAATACAACAGACTTGTGATTATGAGATAATGACAGTGTGAATTTCATTCATGAAAACACGAAACATAATGACAAGGGCGTTAGCTAGGTGTCTTGCCTCGACTGGCATTGCTCCACACTCAGCACGCAGGACGTCACCAGTCCGCACTCCAGTATAATAGTTTAAGCTCCTTGGACCTGACACAGGTTAGCCCTCGATAAGTGATGCAAATATCAAACACGGCTGGGATAGCCCACTAGGGGTTGAAAGGTCTTGTCATATTATTTTATAATTAGAAATAGAACGTGATGAGATTCATATCCTCAATACATGTCCATAAAGACATTTATAATTAGTCACAACTTACGAATAGTGAAGTTCATAATTCTGGATAAGTCTACTTAAATCACAACCTAGTGCTATCACTAACAGTATAAACTTTTCAAACAAAAATTTAAAAAAAATACAAAAATAAAAACAATTTTTACAAAAATTAAGGTGCAAGTTACACTTACAGCTTCCAAATAAAAGTCAAAATTAACATTTTTAAAAAGGGTGCTTTATGGTGCACAAGAGTTGTCAAGGTGTTAGTTTTCAAAAGTGCTCAATAATTTATTTATATTTTGAGAGAAACCCAACTATTCCATAGCATGACCGGAACATTCCAGTCTATTGCTAATCAGAACATACACACACAATAATCATGTCACTTGATAGTGTGTCTTCCAAATAACAGTTGTTCCAAAACTGACTAGTTGCACTGAAGCATCCTCCGCTACCTACACTAGGCAGCTATGCACAAGGAGTGGAACTGCAGTATATTCGCCAGTGTTTGCTATGCACGTCAAGACCAAAACTGGGCAAATAACATAAGATTTACAGTGGAAACCTGATATAACAGGATTGCTGGGACCAAAGAAAAGTCCTGTTATAAGCGGATCCTGTTATACCCAACATACAATGAATTAGAGGAATAAAACATTGCTAGCCTGTTGCCTGATTATAGGAGAGATTTTATCCAAACACAGATTATCTATGCTGACAATATGTGGACCTTATTTCAATCAAAACTGTCATTATATGTTTTGACTGGTTGTTCAGTTTCAATAGATGGTAGCTTCTAAATTCAAAGTTTTCTGTGTTAGAGAAGACAAATGAACACATCAGTTACTTGAGTTATATTATTTACAAACATTACATGAACTTCTTAGTATCTACAATGACACAACTTCATTTCTAAGCATAATATTGTATCACAGACCAGAGCATTAATTCCCTTGTGAATACAATCCATCATAGGTCTCTGGCAAAGAAGTGAGAATCATACTAGGCACCCTTGTCAAATATTCGTTTCAGTGTCTGCAACAGGAAATGTCATAAGATGAGACAGTGCAGACCTAAGACAATCTCAGTACACGCAAGTGAGTAATACATTAGGGTAAAATCTGAAAGCACTACATCAAGTGAACTACTAGATAATGAGTCTACTTAAAAATAATAGTATCCGTAGGCAGTGAATAGAGTCGTTCTCTTTTCTGCTTGTCCACAGTTCTAAAATTTAATTTTTCCTGGGCAGTGTATCATCCTCTGTAGGAGGTGCACTGGCCATTGCGTAACTATCCTTTACATATTGTGCCTGCGGAGGCTGGTAGGGGTAAGATGGTCCTCCCGTTGCTCCCGGTGCGGGCATAGATGTCGCTGTGTACGCTGGGGGCAAACTGTAAGCTGGTGGGGCTTCCTGCGGCTGACTGGCCATTGGGTAAGGGTAAGGTTGTGGGGGCAACAATGGTTGATTTTGTGGTCCATATTGTACGTGTGGAGCCGGCTGCACTGGCCCATAAGTCTGAACAACACTTGTTCCATAAGCTGGTGCTGGCTGATAGTAGACATAGTTGGTCGTAGGGGTATTCAAAACAAGCCCGCCCTGAAAATAGATAGTTCAAATAACGCAGATTTAACTCCAAGAATGCACTGGTTATCCATACTTATACATGCAGCTATTTCTCCTTTATCAAGTAAAGAATTTGGAAAATCAGATCAGATATAAAAACAATGAAAAAGGTTGGTTTGCAAATTGTTCCAGCAACATATTGTAAACAGTGTCAGTGATGGACAGAAAAAGTTAAAGAATGTAATGTTAAACTATTTGAATGTGATAATATATGTTTACACATAATTACCAATCTATATACATCTCTTAAATTTTAAGACCATCAAATTTAAGTCTATCACCAACTAACTCAGTACACTGAAAGAAACAGACTCAGTAGAACTCTGTAAAAAAAAATGTAATAGGGTGATGACACTGGCCAAATTTGTTGATCTTTTGGTTCTTCATTGGGGCATATTTTTTTTGTTATTATTATAAGAACTACCAGTAATTATCCTTATCATTATTATCAACAGACTTCGACAGAACTGAAAAAAAGCATTATAAATCATGTTAACATGAAAAGATTTTGAATATTCCAGAGTCACTGTTCCAGATTTAATATTTCAATGTTTGGGAACTATGCAAGCTGACACCTTCCACAGGACTTTCTGGTAAGTTCAAAGGTCATTTGATATATCAGTAGAACTGATACATTTCAGCACCTGGTTTTGTCATAATGAAATGAAATAAATATACCTAGCATGTTATGATATGGTACATACATATGTTTATATTTTTGATACAATTAAATGTTGCAATGAAGTATGTATTTCACTGTCAAATCAAATTTACAATTAATTTGATAATTTGCCTATGCTCTGTGTCATAGATATTGTTGAAACTATAAGACTTACAGGTGTAATATTTCTCCTGTTGCCACAAAGTAGCAAGAAAAATGTAACAAAGAGACAAGTCAGAGACAACGAGGTAACTGCCAAGGACCACAAGAAGCTGTTGTTGTAGAAGCTGGTGGAATACCAGGCTGTGAACACGACCACGCCAGATGTACCAACAACACCTGGAAATCAAAATGACAAGTCTAAATCAGTGAGATATTCAAATATTAATACTTCACCAACCAAATGAACAAAGTATTAAAAAATGCAAATACTTTACCAACCAAATAAATCAGTGGGGTACTCAAAAACAAAAACTTGTACTTCAACAAAATCAGCGAAGTATGCAAATATAAATACTTCACCAACTAAATCAGTGCAGTATCCAACTGCAAATACTTCGCAAACCAAATCAGTTGATTATTTCAATGAAAATTATCCACCACAAATATAAATAATTCACCCACCAGATCAGTGAGGAAATCAAATGCAAATACTTCACTCCCCAAATATAAATTTTACATCATCAACCAAATCAATGAGGTGTTCAAAAATACAAATACTCCACCAGGCAAAAGAGTGAAGTTTTCAAACAGGGGTCTCTGCCTGAGAGCTCAGTCAATGGGTTCTTAAATGGAGCCCACTGCATAACTACCTCACCAACCAAATCAGTGAGGTATTCAGATGCAAATACCTCACCGACCAAATCAGTCAGATACCCCAGTATGAATACAATGTACATGTACTTAACCAAGCATATGGAAGCAGATATAAAAGTGATGTGAATGTCCTACTTTTGTGACATTTTGCCCATGGGAAAATGTAATGAGCTGTGACAATGTATTGAATGGCAATGAGTATCTTCTATCACAGATGTTTTTCAGTTTGTTTCATTTCCTTTCCATTTTTTAAGTCAGTCTTACACGTCCTCAAACTGCCTAATTAATCTTCAGCCTGCTGTGAACTCTGATTTTCTAGTGGCAAATGTCACACAAAATATTTCTGACATTACAAGAGCACAGTTTAATGGGAGACTGACAAATAATCAAGACAATGAGGAAGGGCAATGACACATTGCATTGCAATTCTCATTTAAAAATTTAAGTATCAATGTCTCACACCCAGGGCAAATGAGTCGCAAGTTGATCAGGGAGATTGCAAGTTACAGCCGTTCTGAACTATTTTCCGACTGAGATACCAAAATTTTTATTTGTATTCCACATAATGAAAATTCAATCTTTTCTATCCTAAAAAGCAAAATTTGGTACCTGAGCTGGAAAATAGTTAAAAACGATCATAACTTGCGATCGTCCCGAGTGACTTGTGACTCATTTGCTCTAGGCGCAACAAATGGGAATGCCATCCCCAACAAAATGACTTCAAGCTTCCTTGAAAACATCGATTATATCTGAATCAAAGCCAGACCCTTTCATCCCGAATAATCTGCTGACATTGTCTTTGTTGACATTTATGACCTGACCCAAACAAACAAAGCAACAAACACACAAAACTCAAAATTCCTACAACATCGAGCTTTTCCAGAGATTGTTTCAATGCCTTCACAAATGTTCGCTCAGCGTGCTTTTTCTGTGGACAACCACAAGGAACATCTAATATAGATAAGATGCGACACCATGAAATCAGGCTCTTCTCAAATTTTGAGCTTATCGAGTTATTGGTATCACTATGAAGATTATTAATTTCCCTTTCTGTGGGTGAAAAAATGTTTGTTCTACCTTATGTAGAAGTCAGGATATTGGCAATTAAAGGTGATGGTGGTGACCTGTCAGTGCAGCTGAATTTAGTGAGAAAATAGTCATCATTGTTGCAAATATCCTTGCTAATAATCCTTATTAGGTCATACTGCTAAATTAACATTTTAAGATTTTTACTTAATATATTTCAACAAAATTTAACTCTGAAATGTATTTTCAGATTGATGTAGAGAGGTTCTGTGAAGAAAAGCAAATTTATTCACTGTTGAAAAAAAAAAAGTGGTTTCACTAGCCGCCTCGATTTGATGAGCACCTCATTCCATCATGTTGCATCTCAGATATAGTTTCATAAGATACCACAGAGAATGAGGTATTTCGAGGTCAATCACATGACTGAGGGCTCATCGCTTATACATATGTTTGTCTATATCATCATTCGTCAAGAGCTGCCTGTCATGAGAACAGAGCATGAACAAAATCACCCTGTGAATGACAATCCCTTGGTTATGTGATCAATCTTGAAATGCCTCATTACTTGTTCCTATTTTTTCCTTTTTGGTCTTCAATGCTATTGACATGTCATGATCTACACCAGCTTATTCCTACCCTGACATTGAACAAAAAATCTGGAATATTTACCTGTTCCAAGGACACACAGCTCTAGTTTCCGAGAAAAATAGGAATGGACATCTACTTTCCTGAAGTTTTCATATGCAGCCACTACAAGACAGGCAAAGTAACCAGCCAAGTGAGCACAAAAAATCACTCGTGCTACTGTCAATGCTGAAATTAAGAAAAATATGTGTACATTTGGTTAATATAACTGGTATCTTTGAAAGTTGGTCATTTGTTTCTACTGAGCAGACATCGAGTTTGCAAACAAATTCTAAATTCTAGTGAAAATTGGCAGTTAGATCTACATGAGAAAGATAAATATTCTAAAGACACAGATATGCACATTTTGGTTAACATCAATGGTGTCTTTTAAAACCAGATATTTTTATTATTGAACATAAAAAACATGTACAAACAAATTCTCCATTCTAGTCAATATTGTCACATGAATATTCTAAAGCACTTTCAACCTCTTTTAACTGCTTTGTCCTCAGGACACATTTCACTGTTTTACTGACAATAAATTAAAACAGATTAAAGCAAAATAACAAAGAATTTAAGTATTTAACATCATATGATCACAGTGATCTCAAATCTAATGACAGATTATTAAACAGAAGCTGTAACAAGCCTAAGCGTGAAAAGATTGCATACATCCTTGAATACCTGACACTGTGAAATTCCTGCATACCTTGGAAATAGTACAGTCAAGATTAAAATGGGTATACCCCATGGTTACTTTCTTAAAAAAAGACAACTTGTAACTTACTTACTACACTTTTTATATACAAACACATAAACATAAAAAGTCATCATGTTGTACAGAAAGGATTGGACAGCCATGTTCAAGTTGGAACTACACTTTTTTCCAGTACTGGAAACAGATTCTGTTAGGTACAAAAAGTACTGAACATAAAGGGTAAGGTAAGAAACCAATTTTGAAATAGCCTCACACTTATCATTTCCCTCGTTTCATTAGATCTAATCACATGTATCAGAAAAAGACAACAGCAGAACAGAAAATATAATTCAAAATAAATCAGGTACTTAAAGAAGTAAATCTGTGAAATGGCAGCTGGAAAAAGTAGATTCATCTGCTTTCCAGTGATTCTACTGATTAAAACTTGAAGAATTGCCTCTGGGGTCATCCAGGTTTCACATTGCTATATATATTATAGTACGAGAATTTAGCATGATGTTCCAAATAAGTTGTGCGAGACTATATCTGAAAACTGTTTTTTGCATTTACCGACAGGTACCTACCTGTGTTACAGGCATTGTGAACACCTGAGCAAGGTGGATTCCACAAGCCCCAGTTTATTTCTGTTGACCAGTCATATTCAAAAAAGCTTTGACTGTCACTGTGTTTCTCTGTTTTGTGGAGTGAGATCCAATTTGATGTTGAAAATCCCAGAACGAATAAAGCAAATGCGCCGATGAGGCTGAATATTCCAATTTTGTAACTCACAGTTCTATACCCTAACAGTGTGGCCATGACGGGTTGATGACCTGTCCTCTGATTTGCAGCAGAGTCCGCCATTCTTGCCTGTTTCTCTAATATTCTGAAATCAACATTGATAAATAACAAATTAGGGCTGTAATAAATTACAAGTAATCCATTGCCTGTGATTCTGCATATATATATTTTTAAAAGTACATGTATATAAAATGTCACAGTTGAAAGAAAAGTAATTAGTATAATAAAGCTGAAATATCAGTTAAAGAGAAAAATATACGAGACCTGAAAAAACAAAAAACAAAAAAAAGAAGTCTTTTAGTTTTCCTATAAAATCATCAAGGAATAGTGCTTTAGCAAAAATTGTATCTAGTATCTAGGCTTAGCATTTCAAGGGGTTTTTTTTAATCTTCATGTAGCCCAACTCAGTTCAACTGTTTTATCGATAACTCAGGCGGATACGACTGTGTGGTTTTGTCATGTATTATATCAAGAGTAAAGTGAACTTCTATACCATTTCCTTTTGTCTTTTAAACAAATTATTCAGCGAAAACATTGTGGCATACAGTCAACAAGCATGAACGGATATAATCCTACTCAACATTTTCCTGTAAACTCTTTAAAAACAAATCTTGGGCACCCAGTTCAAAATTTATCTAAAAACTATTTGCTTCTATCTGCAACTGCACCAGGAACATGGTTTCGTCACTGTAATTCTACCAATGTACTGCATCAAAATAACCTGATCAAGGCAAAGTCATAATTACATCAAATTTTGCTCAACATCAGCCTCTTTGTCCATTTCCGAAATATCTGTAGGACTGGAAAACTGTTTTATGAATTTAGCCAAACCATTCTATATGTTGAGATGGAGAATGCTTTAACTCCTTAACTGTTCAGTGCCACAGTCTGCGTCAAAAAGACTTCTGCTTAAGTTTGGTACCGCACACAGCTTCATGTGAAAATCCAATGCAAATACAATGAATACCGAAAGTACAAGGCTTTGATCCGGAAGTTTATGTTATGTTAATGTTGGATAACCTGTGCTCTGGAGCTTTGGAGGGAATTACCATTGTATTTTACTTTTCTATCGATATATTGTTGGTTTTTCTCTGACGTGTCATTGCTGTGGGCAACTGTGTACATAAACAAAATAAATGGATCATACTTTCCAACAAAAACACAGCCATTTTTGGCTGAAAAGTCACAAGAACTGATCCAGTTATGGATGAACAGTACTCTAGATCTAGATACAAATTCAGATGGTGATGAGTCTGGTAAATTCAAAGTAAGACGTAGATGGAGATAGTAAGAGCTTTGACTATGCTATCTGCCACTTATTAAATTATTTTCTCTTCTATCTATTTCGATTCTTCTTCCATTTCCCGTCATTTTGATGTATGATTCAACCGTGTGAGGCTGAGGGCAGCAATTCCGGGCTTATTTTTCATATCTACCTTGAGAAAGACAAAAAACCAAGGAGAAAAACAAAAACAAAAACTGACAAAAAAAAAAAAAAAAGTTTAAGAGTTAATTAGCTCTATCATAACTCTTTCCCATCCCACGAAGACAGGATCCAAGACTCAAACCCATAAAATCCACAACGTGCGTTTTTCACTGAGTAGCAGATGCCTAACCACGCAGTCCAAGCAATCCACCAAGTATATCTATGATTTCACATATAATACCCAAGTACAAATTTTAATGCTAATACTGCCGCCTGATTTTAACTGGTTACTTTCCCTTATGGATTCTTTCACCGAGAATCAAACAATCACTTGCATTCATTTTCGGTGATAAAACCTAGCCTTTGGCTGAATTGCGACAGACTATCAACTCCTGTTATTATTGGGTGAATAAATTTCACTATCACATAGACTGACGATGTCCATCGTTCCGAACTCTGCCTCCTGACCATTCAATGCAACCTGATTGCTACACACAACTTTGGTTGCAAACTTCATTTCTTTCACTGCTTCATATTATAAAACATTGTGTATATGTAGGCCTATTACACTCCAAGCTAGGCCTTTTCTGTCAAGTATCTCAGGACAAGGTGGGAAGGAGTCTGCACCTCACCATTCTGATTCTGACCACAAAAACTTAGTGAAAGTGTAACTAGGTCTAATTAGGTATTTTCAGCAAAATCACATGACCTAGGAAACATCGCTCACATGTGCCTGTGGCTTTGTTTATATGATGTGACAAGTCTTTTTGTCACATAATTATGCGATGGGCAAGCCACCGTGATGAGAAGAACAAAAGCCGACTCTTGGGGTCTGCTCTGGATGGCATCCACATGTGGGTTACAGTGTGATTGGAGAGCTGCCCACATCAAAGATGGTCGCCGGCACTATATTTCCTTAGCTCTTACACATCAATTTGCATCGCACTTCCATGGTGGGGAAGGGGGGTTGTGAGGTGTGAGTCTGAGGTGTAGGCAGCCAGATTGGACAGCTCATAGGTGGAACGTGAAAAGGAGAAGGAGACAATGTGCGATTGGACTCTGATTAAATGTAGACTAGAGGAGGGTTTAGTCCAGTTCAACTCACTAAGGACTGGGCTCGATTTCAGCACGATCCCCCACAAACCAGCTTATTTTGGCCATTTTCAAAAATTCACAGAGACTTTCAACTTTCAGAATGAAACTACAGACATCAAACTTGGCAAGTTGAACGATCAGCCCTTGCTGCTTATGACACAGTTATTTTCAGCTTTATTGGTCAATTAGTTCTGATTTGGTGGACATTAGAAAATGTTGAAAAAAAAATTATTTTTTTTCATTGGCTTTGCTCCATCATCACACAAGGCAGATCTAGATCTAGATGTCGCCACCATCAGTTACACACACATTTCAGTAGTTACACTATAACAACAGCAAACATGTATGTCAGACAACCTGAAAATAAAATTTTATAATCTTTATTTACTTTTACGGCTTGATTCTAATAGATTATATTGGAATTCTATCATTGCACTTCTCTTCTTTTCGACATCTTGAGTGTAACACTCCTGCAAAATGCGGTAAATAGTTCGCCTGAGTGATCATTCTTTATGAGAACATGGATGTTAAAAACAAAACAGCTAGATCTATGTAACCAACGAACTATCGTCTTCGTCTCGAGCGTCTGAACCTGGAAAACGAGATATCTCGTCCTTTGTCCTTAGTGAGTCATCTTGACAGCTAAAGTAAACCTGTAGTCGTACTAGTGCATGATGGCAAGGCATTAAATGTGTAGAGAAGAACTGCTGCTCAAGCCGGGTTAAGTTGAATCAACTCAAGCATTGCTTATTCCTATAATCTTAAAAGGATGGAAGCAAGAAAAAAAGACTCACTCATCCATCACGATGGATAAATCAATATTGATTCATACCTTGGTTTTCAGTGAGGTGAACAAGGACAGAGGCCTGTTCCGAAGAAAAAGATTAATTTATACAAAGATTGACTCATCAAGGTTTGACTCATGTGAAGTCAACTGTATGCAACATTGCCAAGCCACAGGATCTAGGGTTATATCTAGATCTATATCTAACTAGTCCAAAAATATAGATTTCACCTTGAGCCAGATCTGGGCACTACAGAGGTTTTGTGGTCCCGAGGAATCGATATTGCATCCCAATTATTTAATTATAACGACATGGATAAGTCTATTTGCACGGACAAAATGATGTCGATTAATTGCTGTATACACGTATATAATGTGGTGTAAATGTAGCAGTTTTCTCCTTCTCCTATAAGTTGTCCATTTCGCATTTACAAGCTTAGAGCCCGAAAACAACGATATATATATATATAGGACGTCCAAAATTGTCCAAGTCAAACAATAACCATCAATGCCACTGGGGCTCAAGATATGGCTAGAAGAAGTCAAAATGACATAATG
>JBCAUA010019431.1:0-12781 GCA_038406235.1 Peronia verruculata | reverse complement strand
TGTGTGTGTGTGTGTGTGTGTGTGTGTGTGTGTGTGTGTGTGTGTGTGTGTGTGTGTGTGTGTGTGTGTGTTTATTGTTTTCCTCTAATTTGACCGTGCCGAATTCGATGGTAATGGTTAAAATCAGCTCTCTCCAGCGGGTTCAGAAATGACTTCTGGGATCCCCCCCCCCCCCTTCCCCCAGCCCTTAAAGTGAAGTTTAGAGTTATTATAGTCATGTGAACAAGAGAAAAATGGTTACATGGTATCAACACTACCTAAGGATAGTGACCTTTCAAGGTACTGGCATAGTAGAACCAGAGAAGAGATAGAAAAGGGTTAGCTTGTCATCTAAGGCTTTAACCTTAAAGGGAAGAAAAGAAAGAAAAAGACACACAAAAGCAAAAAGAAGACTATATACCAGAAGAGCGGATAAGCCTGAAGAATCCAAATTCGGCATTCGCTTATCAGCATCAGACATCGGTAGAGCAGCCCGATAGCGCCCATGTGAGTCCACAGCCATCAATCCACTGGTGACAAAGTACCCTTGAGATGATAATCTTGCAGCGCCGTCAGACGAATGACACCTTCTTCCTGCCGAGTGCGCCGTGGCCATCTGAGGGTGAGAACTCCGCCGTAATCCATTCAGGCTCACCGAGACAAAAGGTTACGGGCAGTGACCGCTATCTCTATGGCTTGCATGCAAATGGTCTATTCTGAGGGGCGCTTGCGATGAGACAGAAGTGTTTGATCTAATGGCTGACAGTCTGTACTATTATTGTTATTGCTGTCTTTTCTCAAGGAGAACATAATAAATAGTATATGTGCTGAAACTCTACTCATAGACAGGACTATCAGTTCACTGCTGTACGCAGATTCATGTGACCAAATTGAATGCATAACTGTTAAGACCTTTATCTCTGAATCGATATCCCTGGTGTATTCCTAGTGAAATGGCATGCTAAGCATAATGTAACTTTCATTTTTGAAAAGCTCATTATTGTACACGGTACTCGCAGTAACTTCATAATCAATAACATTTTATACTAACAGTGTGCTAAATACAGGGCATCAGAAAGGAGCAATCATTTCTTCTTTTCTCTAGTTGGAATCTAATACACTGATTTCAGATATCTTTAAAGAACTAGTTCTCGGGGCCAGAACATCCGACCGTGGAAGGGAAACATTCCACCTTATACTTAGTGTGCCCTTATTTTCCTGTTTCCGCATCAACAATTTGGACTGAAAGCATTAGTGAGCTTTCAGTGGTTTACCTATCATGTTCTGGAAGAACACCGTAAAGGCAATTCCAGTTTGCTTAGTTGTTTTTGTATGCCCTGAGTTACTGTCTGCCACATTCCTCTGTAATTCTCGTGTTTCTGATTTGTTTTATTTATTTATTTATTTATTTTATATATATAATATTAATAAGTTGATCTTGATCTTTTTTTTTTTTTTTTTGTCAGCTTTGATAACACTAAGAATAAAACTATTAAGACAGCGTGATCATTGTCAACATATACTGGAGTGATAACTGTGCTGGCTGCAGATCCTCCTTTCATCAGTGGTTGTCTCATGGATCTCAAGATGTAGGAACCTCTATTATCTCAGTTAAATTTCTTAGTATGTCAGTTTCAGGACATGAAAGGAATGTACGGTTTTCTCCCATAAAATGCAGCTACAGAAGGCAACTGCCTAACATGAGACAAGAAAATGAGCCGTTCCATTAACCCTCACATCAATTTTCCCTAGATCTAATACACAGGAATCCTTTTTACTAGGCCGGACTCGAGTTCACGTAGCAGCGGGAGCTTATTTCTCCAGAATCCAGAAACATTTGATGCACTTCGATTATCAAGGCCTGAGCAAGGCTTCACAAATAACTCAGGCATAGTCAATGGTACCGCCCACAGCATAGGGGAAATCTAGGATATAATTGCCCTTGGAAAGTAGAAAAGAAAATGCTGGCGACAACGTGGTCCTGGAAGTCTGATTCCGTGCCATTAGAAAGTAGAGAACAAAACTGAAATTATTGTTTTTGTACAGGTAAGACAAGACAACACAAGACAGAGTAAGATGAATGAGATAAGAGAAGGTGATACTTTGTTTTCCTAAACGCATTCCTTTCATAGCTGATGAGACATATTTACATTTATCACAAAATCACACCCACATAATAATGTGAACTCAAATTTAAATGTCACAATACAGCATTAAGTCAAGGCGTGGTCAAGAAAAACTGATCATGTAGAATATTTTTTAAACCGAGTTGTTGACGTGGCTTTGTTTGTGATTTTGCTGATGATTAAAACAAAATAGGCCAAATCAGTATTAATCTCATATGTCATCACCTTATCTGGCTTATTTTTCAGTGCCTCCAGAGACGATGGATAAACATTTGCCCCTCAGGGACCTAATTAACCACCGATAATGTTCCATTATTTTCACGCCTTTCTGGGCACATCACATAAATCATTTAGTTGACAATGGTTATGTGGAATGACCACTAAACAAATTACAGAGACGGCATCCAGAAACTGGGGAATCCATTATAATCCATAACCTAAACTCGGTAGACAACAGCTCCATTTCAGGTCAATGACCGGGCCAGGGTAAAATAAATATAAATACTGTAATTAGAAGAAAAATAGCAGAATAGTAAAAAGAATTTTTGACGACATTAAATGGATTGTGCTAGCAGCAGAAAGACCTTGTTGGTCATCGATGGCTATCTTACGTTTACAAGGGTGTGGCAGCCTTAAGTCTAAGTTTAGATAAGTAGGCCCAATCAACTTCATCAGCTTTCGGCCTGTTTGTTTCCTCATAACTGTTTATGTTAATGTATAATTGATAATTGATATACTTCCATAGAATAATAATATAATAGAAATATCATAATTTTTTTATTTTTTTTTTTATCATGAAATATTTATAACCTCAAGAATTTAAAATACGTCTGATACATGTATAATAGTACAGCTATATGCAGACTAACTGTTCTTAAGAAAGTGACAGAAAGGAATAAATAACATGTATTTTATTGAACATACAGATGTTTCTCTTTGCCTATGGGCTACAGGATCGAACACGGACGTGAGCAGCTTTTCACGACCTGCCAGCTGCATCTGGCACGTGACAGGAGGAGGGCGAATTTATCCAGGCCGGGACGAGACGATTGTGCGCAAATGCAAAAGGGGAGGGGCTTCTTTCGCTAGGTAAACTCTGCTAAGGTGCCTAGCATATCTGCGCAAACTGAATAGCCGCAATTCGGCTCTCAGCGTGGTTGTATAATTGCACACTTGTCATAGCTGTCACAGACCATGAAACAAAATGAAAATGTCAAGGCTGTGATACACTTTGATCCACTAAAATGTCTCACTGGCTACATCGTCCTCAAAAAATATTAACAAAACAGAGGATGAGAAAGAGAAGGAGAAAAAAAAAAAAGAAGGAAAAGGAGAGAAGAAAAGAAAACAAATCAACAACTTGAAAACGAGGTTCGCATGCTCGTCGACGAACAAGACTAGAGCATATATTCAGTGCAGGTTTGGACCCAATTCAGTTTCAAAATGCCAGGATCTGAATATTTCATCAAAGCTGACCACGACATCATTTCACCCTGGGTGCATTTTTGAAACAGTTTTCTCATCATAGGAGGAAAGCCTTATGCGAAAAGATAGACATGCAGATCTTGTTTTCCAATTTACTTTTCTCCTTTTTATATCTATATCTCGGAGCTCTAATGCTGCCCTGAGGGCAGACTGCGCAAAACTGGTTTGCGCAATAAGATATAGCAGTCTAGATGAAAAGGAATCTCAAAACTTTTTAGTTGTACGAAGTTTGATATACAATATCTCCGATCTTGAAATGTGGAGGTCTTGCTCGATCTTCAAAGGCTTTGCTTCTTCATAAACTATTATATTACTGCAATACTGTCTTTCCAATCTGTGAAAATTCCTTCAAGAAGCAATATGTAGTGGATTATGCTCATTATGTAAACGTAGATCCAAACTTAAATGTTAATTGATTATCGTCCATAAAGAATGTGTTTCCATTATCCACAGGCTGTATGAGGCAAGTTTCCATGTCTTCCACTCGGCACACAAGAGTTCTGTTTTGGGTGACAAGCGACCTTTCTTTTGAGCACTCTATGAAAAGTATCTAACTGAAACCATGTTTCTGTTGTTGTTGTTGTTGTTGTTGTTGTTGTTGTTGTTGTTGTTGATGATGATGTTGTTGTTGTTGTTTGTCTGGCCATTCGATAGATATTGCTAAAGATGTTTCAACTGGAGGACATTACACAGATCGTTAATTTATAACATTAAGAATTTCTTTTTATCTATGCTGCTGATGGTGTGATTGTTGTTTGATTCTGTTGTTGTCGTTTTTACTATAGGTTGAGAGAAAAAATGGAGGCCTGCAGCATGTGAGTGGTTCGATGTTTAGACAAGAGGGCGGTGAGAAAATAACCTTGTCAACCACAGACGTTCACACCATCCTTTCTTTCTGGCTGCCTGTCTATCACTGCATTGTCTACCCTGATTGGCTGATGACAGATATAGGCATGTGAACAACCAGAGCACAATGACCTATAAGCAGGAAACTTCTACGAACAAAGAAAGGGTGATGGGTAAGAACCCATGAGAAGAATACGTGCTTCAGAAGACGAATGGAAAAAAAAACAGCTGCAGTGTTAGATAGCAATTCCACTCAATCAGTTAATTCCTTGCCCTCCCATGCCTTTATCTCCCATGATTCTGTTGTGCTATTTCTGTGGTGCTATTTCTCCACAAAGCAGAGACATGAATGGAATAAATGGTCTTATGGAATCGTGCAGACTCTGCAGAGCGCGTGCTAGTAACGGGGGGTTAAATTCAGGTCTGGCTTTGAGAATGGACATGTCAAAGAGAAATAAAAGGAGAAAAATCAATGCATTTAGCTGGCTGTGGTTTTGGGGTTGACCAACCCGAATCAATACTTTGGCTCATATATCCGGAAGTCATTCTGCTCGCAAATAACACAACTATGGCCTCTCCTTTTAATCACCATTCTCCCCATGAAACCTGCAACCATGCATTCTCCTCGTCGGGTTTAAACAGTGTATGCCTCCCGAGAGGAAGGCATGAACAGTCCAGGATGTAAACAATACCAGGGAAATGCCATCCATGAAAACGTCATTATAATAAGTAACAACACCACTGAACTGGGCAAGAAGAAAATCGGGTAATTTCCCATACATTTGAATTGGAAAGACGCGCTATTCTAATCCATTATTTCAAATCCGACTGAACGGTCTCTTGCGACTTTGAGATTCAGAACGTGCCAATCACGTTCTGCACCTGTGCATCAGACTGCGAGCATGAGAGGACAACATTTCAATTAATTTTATGAACAAAACAGCAAAATTCTTTTGAAACGTTTTTTTTTTTTAAAATACTTTTACTTTGCTTTGAGGAAACGGAGTTTAATTATCTCTCAGAGGGGATGTGGTGCAAATATTACAGTTTGAAACAGTGGTTATTCATATTTAATGAGAATTATTAGGGATATCGGAAAAAGGGATCTCAGATTTTCTTCTCTCAAATCACATTAGTCCTGAAGCATAGTCAGTCCGACATGCAGAGGAAGAATTCAGTCAAATAATAATGAATTTTGGAAGACAGATAACATCTTCCATCTTTGGGAATGTGAATTTACAATCGAAATTAGCTCCACTCTTCTTTTTGGTAGTTAGCAATCTGAAGTACAAAAGTACGCGATCAAATTGTTCCTCTGGGCAAAGACACTCAAATTTTGATGGCATGCTGAGGCTATGTAATATTAAGCTGCGGGGATCAAGAAAACAAATAATCTATCTTGATAAATGATTGGAATTCAAGGGCAAGACTGGCTTTTCACAAAATGTGTCAATACGTCATGCTTAATCTTTATTTTTAAAAAAATAAATAAATATTATGACTATTATTATTATTATTGCTTTACACATCCTTTTCTATCTATCGTTTCTTTTACGCTTTTAAGTAAGAGAACGAAGTTTTCATAGGAATTTTGTTTCCTGCATTACATTCCTCGCCCATCCTCCTTTCACATATGGACTATCTTTGCCTGGACATATCTTTAATTGCCACGAACGGTTTTACTGTTCTTTCTTGGACATATCTTAACATTGACATTAATTAGGGATGTGCTATAATTTCAGTGCCATCCTTCACATTAGAGCACCCAAGTTATTCCGGAATATCATTTGCAATAAAAAGAAAATTATAATTAGTTTGTTAACATTGATACAAACCATAATATTAATAATTTATAGAGAGTGCCAAAACTGAATGTTCGGCCCCCACATATTTTCACCTTATAAAATCTGGCCCTCTTCTCAACAGGATTGACACCCTTGAGCTAAATAATTCTCAAAACATTGCTTTCTCATATATCAAATTTTGAACTCGTTGTTTAATAAGATTTGTTGTTGCTGTTACTTTTTTTCCTTAAATCATGATTTACTGGTATCTTTCAAGGTTTTAGATAGCATAACACAAATTGATCTTTGGTGTGGCCTATTTCGAATAATTGGGTATTCACATTAAACATTCACTCTATTATTCAAGGCAAGAAAAAGATTCGCCCTCATAATCACACAGTGAAAATGTGATTGCCCCAGATGACATATTATAAACTACGTAAGTTCTAACTAGTTCAAGCTGGAATTTTCAGTGGGACCATACATAGCAAGACTTTAAAAGTGTCTCACTTCCCAAATTGGCAGTATATGATTCCCAGCAACTGATTCACGGTGGCATTCATTTTCACAGTCGTCTCGTGTGGAGAATTTAGCTGCTTTGTTGAGTGAATGGAAAATACCCGAGCAGAAATGTATTCATTCAGTATCATTGATGTGTTAAGATGGTTGTCCCCCACGTCTTGAAGTGCGAGGCACGTTTTATCATGACCCGTTTTGGGCTTCATCGATGCACTCCTCAGAATATTGATACAGCCAAGTAACAGCAGGAAACCGTCTAACACTGGGATTAAGTATTCATTGTTATATCTTGTTTGCATCATAGTATACAGGAAAACCGAGCATGAAAGGGTTAGAATGCATGTATACGAGTGAAACATTCTAAGAAGAGACCTGGACTCATCAAAAGCTTTATCTTGTACTGGTTGATTGTGTTCTATGCAGTAGAGCCGCCTTGAGACAGGGAGGTGTTAAATTCAACATGGACTTGTTACGAATCTTGCATTGTTTCCATGGTGATGGTAAATGCTTCGTTCGTTTGTCAGTAAAAGCTGTCACATGGTAAAGGCGTCTGACTCGTTTGTTTAAATTGTGGAACAGACAACTATATAAGTAATTCATGAAAACTGTGTCATTTTATCTAGTTTATTAGCATAACTAAAGGTTAAACATGGCTAACGGAAATATGCTAGAACCGTGCAGCTTGAGTTTAAATTTGAATTACTTGATACTTTGCGCAGTTGGTAACATTATTGACAATCAAATTCCAGTTATCAGGCAACAAAACCTCTCCCCAGTTCACGAATGAGACATATAAATCTGTGTGCTACATGCATCTGAAATAGCACTGGTATGGCTGGTACATCCACTGAGCAAACAGTAATAATTACAGATTAATGGGGCAAAAACGGCAAGTTCTCTTTGTCTTGCATTACATTTGATGTCAGATTATTAAAACGAAATGTTTCAGCCATAATATGATATGCGACAAACCAAACAGATCTTTTAGAGATCAACAAATATCAGTCTTTGCCATAGTAATGTCAATTCAAAATTAAAGCTCATTATATAAACCTTTGTGTCTTATTTTTTATTTCCAGATAATATTTTCAGCTGTTGATAAGAAAGAAAGGATCCTCTGGTTTAAACATTCGTATCTATAACTATCTTTCTCCCTCTCTCACTTCCTCTTTCTCTCTCTCTCTCTCTCTCTCTCTCTCTCTCTCTCTCTTTCTGTATATATATATACATATGCCAAAAAGCATCAATATAATAATAGGGAATAGAAACGAGAGAGCATGCCTTTTTGAGCATCACAAAATAAGCAAATTGTTTTCCTATGATTCACGGGTCGGCTCTGGTGTAAACGAACAGCTCTTTTGTTCATACACACACACACACACACACAGAGAGAGAGAGAGAGAGAGAGAGAGGGAGGGAGAGAGAGAGAGAGTTCATATTTAGATTTCAGTCGATATGGTAGCAACTAATGTCTTTGATTTTCTATAATGAACTTATGACTGACATTAATGAAATTATATCAAATAATTGCGAATAGTATGAAAGAGGGTAGAGCCAGAAAAGAGATCACAGCGAAAATGGACAAGAATGATTAGGCAGATCGAATGTCGACGGGAAAAAAAATAAAGAAAATAGAAGAAGAAAAGGGACCTAAAAGAAAGAAGGAAGAAACGAACAAATACAAAATGCATGACAGAAAGAGAGAAAAAAAGAATGACAGAGTGAAAGAGAGAAATAAAGAAATTAGAAAGAAAGAAAGAAAGAAAGAAAGAAAGAAAGAAAAGAAAGAAAGAAAGAAAGAATGTAATGCTTAAATGCTAAGTCTAAAAAAAAATTCTTTAAAGATATACACGGGTGGAAACTCTTTTATTAATAAGTTATCGTGATTTCTTCTCTTTGCATCGTTCTCACTGGTGTTGTGGACGAAGTTAGCCCCCCTATCTGTGTCCCATTTCAGTCTTTTCTTGCCAATGACGAGACATTCAGCGAGCTAAGCAGGTCTAGCTCAGCATGGCCCTTCACGTCTACATCACTTCATATCTCACGCAAGCCTAGACATGCACAGATGATGGGATTATGCCTATGAAATCTCCAATCCCTGGCTGTCCCAGTGGTTGACAGGGCTGCTCTAAAGGAATTATCTTTCACTCAATTCTACATGATGTCCCTGTCGCTTTCAGGCTGAATTTTAGTGATAACAACAATGAGAAAATAAAAAGTTAGTGGTAAACTTTATTGATAAAAACTGCGCTCTTTGCTCCTCCAGTCTTCCAACTAGAGTACTGGAAGGTCATGCGTCACGTCGGGTGTTCGCGTCACCTTTAGCCTTATCATGTCCAGACTGTACCAATCTGCACCAAAATTGACTTATTTCTTCTGAACATAGAGCTATTGCAATAAGTCATTTTTGGTGCAGATTGGTACAGTCTGGAATGATACGGCTATAGGTGACGCGAACACCCGACGTGACGCATGACCCTCCAGTACTCTAGCTGTTCCTCTATCTACCACTTTCTCCTTCTACATTTGCCTATCGACTCTTTCCTTTCAATTTAATACGTTGCGAGGTTAGTTTATCTGTGTCTTATTAGTGTAGTAGATCACTGTAAGTTAGTGTAAGGGTTAGTCGAAATGACAACCACATATTCGATATAATATGAATTGTATACTTTATATGGACAGCTTAGAGTCCAGTTACAGAGGTTATTGATTGTAAAGCAAATTTAGAGATGAAAATTTGTATTTGCTTTGTTCTTCTTCATTGTATGCCTGCATACTTCCTCTATGCCATCAAGCCACCTTTTTCATTGGTCGCCCTCTGCCCCTGAAGCCATACTCGTTCACACCGAAACTTTACATAAGACATAACGCACTCATTTAAACCATTAACTGCCAAGTTCGATCTGTAGTCTTGTTCTCTGATTTACAACTGACTGTATCCTGCAGTTTTCCCATATCCAAAATATATGTGACTGCATGTACAAGATGAAAAAAAAAAACGTTTTAGCCGAATAAAGTTTTATTTGGTTAGTAACCGTAGCTGGATGATGTCTCGACGTGATGCTAAGGTTCTGGATATCTTTTTTTGCAGACATTAGCGCGGAATTCGCTGGCTGTTATCCATACTAAACTCATTCCCATTTTCAACACATAGTTACGTTGTTGTTATGACTCAGCGTTGTCGAAAGTTATGCTGTATCTCCGCCCTGTGGCCTCAGCCAAGCTCTATCTATTGACATAATTATCCTCAATAACCTTATTCATGCCATACTATCAGATATTCATGGACATTAAAATGCAATGTACGATGGTGATGGCCTTGGGAAAACTGTGTCTGAACCATTCCCAAAAACATAATGATCAAAGTTGATCCCACTTACATGAAATAACAACTAATACATTATCCAAGAACCGTAATCCTGGCCTTGTTTTGTCTTTAGAGATGTTTCATCGCTTCAACATTCGGGTAATTTACGAATATTTCTCTATAATTTACTCCTGCAATGGCCTTCATAGACAGCATTTCAACATACATGTATTCCGAACTCGCCAAAAACACGTTCCTGTCATGTTTTATCATGGCACTTTCCAGAATTTACTGGCCTATAATCTGGATGACTCCGAGGTAAAGTTGTTAAGGAAGTTGTCATTTATATAATATTATAAGATCTTGGCTGAGGTGGATTCAGCAAATATTACAATCTAATAATGCTTTCGAATCCTGAATTTGATAACAGCAATGGCTGAATATCAATGTTTCCGCTGCTGAGATCTTCATCTTTTCCTGTTCGCCTCTTAACTCTGTTTGGAGTCATCTGGGCGCCTCTTGACGAGTTCTGTATTCATCATGTGGCGTGTATTGGGCGATTGAACCTGGCGGAATCCATCCATCATCAGGCATTGGTGTTCTTCTTCTCTTAGCATGGGATCTACAACAAGTGTTATATCCATGCGCACACCAGTCGAACTTTAAGCACAAATCACATCAGCCGTTACTTAGTCCTTTGCTCGCGGTGAGTTCCCTGCCATACTCTGTGCTGTTCGGTTTTCCAAATGAGTTTCCTAAAAGAATCATAACCTTCACTATGTATGTAAAAAAAGAAACTATATATTGCCCGAGAGAAAATGCCCTATTATATCTACAATATATTATATTTGCTCGATGTAGTGTCATATAAATACAATCACATTACAAACACAAGTCGCCCAGGAAGACACTGCATTCATGACTACTGAGATAAGATGGTTCTTTTCATGTAGCGGTGTATGTGCTAAAACACTAAATCGGTTGACAAATTTTGTAGGTAATAGATCGCCATCCATATTCTTTCTCCTTCATTTGTTTCCATGAAGTCAAACCCATTTTTTACCTTAAAGGCTCAGTTATGTATTTTCTCACGTGTTATTGTTTGCCCTTAATCGGTTGGTTAGTTAGTTTGTTAGTTGAGCAGGTGGTGAGGTAGATATATAGACGGGCAGACAGGATGGTGGGAGATCGGTAGTAGGTAGAGAAGAAGGGAGGCAGACAGGCTGGTAAGTATTAGGTGGTAAAAGTAGTTTGGTGGATACTTAGGTCTTCAGGTGGGTAGGCAGGTAGGTAGAGAGGTATGAAGTTATTCAGGTATGTAGATAGGTAACAATAAAAAAAAGGACGTAGTTAAATAGTAGGTAAAAAGAATGAGAGGTCGGTAGTGGTCTAGTCCATCAATCAATAACTCAATCAGTTAGTCAGTCAATCAGTGAGAATCAACTGACTTTATGGTCTGCATTTTTTTTTTCTTTTAGTTCATACCATCTCTCACGGCTTACTAGAAATGTGAGAAAGGTTTGAAGAAAGCATGGTATAAGGTCCGATAAACTAGGCTAATGAAAAAGAATTATTGACAGCGAGAGGGAGAGAGAGATAGAGAGAGAAAGAGGGACATAAACATGGACGACAGAGAGACAGACACACTGTGAACGTGATGAGTAACAAACAGAAAGATTTGCAAATGACAGATATGGAATACGAGAGAAAGACAGATAAAAGCCATTGAGGAAGAAGCATAGAAAGTGTGTGTGTGTGAGAGAGAGAGAGAGAGAGAGAGAGAGAGAGAGAGAAACATAGAAGGCATGAAGAGATACGAACAGGAATGATTAACAGGCAGACAGACAAGCAGATTGAGAGGATAGCGCAAGGGAAATAGATAAGCAGAAATATACAAAGCCAATGAGAAGGAGAGAGCAAATCTAAGACGGGGAGAGAAAAATAGTATGAGACAGGAACAGAAAGGAATATACACACAGACAAAAAATGGAAGCAGAAAAAGATGAATTAAGCTATGTATAAACCAGAGACAATCCCAGTGATTGCTTGCTTCTGACGCAAGCCTTGGTAGAGCGCTGGAGTATTCGGAGACAGAATTATACAAAGTCGTGGCCAAGACTATAAAGTTTGTCTGTGGTTGAGGCTTCTTTATTCCTGATGGATATCGTCTGTGGAATCCACTCGATTTTATGTTGGTCAGTTATGGTCAGTTCCATTACGACACAGGAATAAATGCAAAAACGGCCATCCCAGTTCTGTACATTATCTGCATCGTGGTATGATATTCTCTGTTGGGTGGCTGAGCACTCCACGGAACAAGAGGATGGATCCTCGGAGAAGAAATCTGAGATAATGCGCAAAATATATCATTAGTATAGGAATCATCCGGGACCTTAGATGCATGTATAGTGTGCAGATGAGACAGCTGTTTTGTCTCTGATTATTCTTCCTTTTTTTCTCCTTCTTCTTTTCCTTCTTCTTTTTCTTCTTCACCATCATAATCTTCTTGCTATCCTTTCACCCCGTCTGGAGTAATCAGAACTCCATTTTACGAGTTGTCTCTGGCTTTTGGATCTGGAGGACCTTGTACTCTTTAGGCAGGTTAGACTTTGAATTGCTCTTCTCCCTAGATTGGTTCTTGACCAAGGTTTATATTCCCGATCGACCTACCTACCTACCTACCTACCTACCTACCTACCTACCTACCTACCTACCTACCTACCTACCTACCTACC
>JBCAUA010019420.1:0-12781 GCA_038406235.1 Peronia verruculata | reverse complement strand
CTATCTATCTATCTATCTATCTATCTATCTATCTATCTATCTATCTATCTATCTATCTATCTATCTATCTCCCCTGTGTATTTACCCTATGAGGTAAGCCAGAGCTCCTATGTCATATGTCCTTGCTTTACCCCTAAGCGTCCGAGTGCCACTCTAATCCCCTCAAATCGGTGCCAAGGCAAGACAAACTTCAGGCAGTTGAAACAAGGATCAGCACTGCTTACCGTAAGAGGCGAGTCAATATTACCAGGGTACGCTCTAACATGTGTATTGGGGAGTGTTCGAGTCTATTGCCTTAGCCACCAAATCCCTCGAAAGTTCACTGGAGTTGCTGTCTTTATTCATGTCTCAACCAACAGCGCAGACAATGTCGTTGTAAAAGTCGTACATTTTTATCTGTTTGTACAATGTTTTTTGTTTTGTTTTGTTTTTCTACTCCAGATTTTTAGTTAGGTTCTGTTCTGTGGACTCTCTCTATATATATGGTGAGATTCCCCAGATTTCTCTCTATATTCCCTAGTTTTCTCTTTGTACATATGTATAAAGTAAAGTCTGTTTTCTGTAACTTATGAAGTACTTAATTTATAAAGTAAAGTCTGTTTGTTTTTTTTTTTTCTGTAACTTGTGAAGTACTTAGCGTTGACTAGGTAAATCTTTTATTTCTGATTCGTTTTTAGTTCCGTTTTGTTTCTTTTTTGCACCTGATTTTTGTATGTTTAAATTATTCTTAAATGTCATTTGTCAATTAATAATTTGGAATTAGGCTAGGTATTAAGACCGTCAACAGCGTCTTTATTGAAAAGCTAAAGTTCATAGCTGTCCCATTCTTTCTGAAGTACGACCTGCTCTCTCCACTATTCTGATAAGTACGGGTCAGTTACATGTTCAATTTCCCCAGGATTCAGTACTTTTATCTATATGTTATCTCGGGTTCATTGAGTCGTATTACATGTGCTTGAACCTCCCAGAGGAGATGCTGTTCGTGGACCGTTGAGAACAGAAAATAATAGATAGAAAACGACACAGATTTTGCACACAGATCCCTCCAGTTTTATCAGCCAATTAATCTACTTAGCACGAAACAGTCGAAAACAAGACGTCATTCATCTGCAAATAAAGGCTTTAGAAAACAAGAATATTGCCTTTGAGCCTTGTCATTGCAAGTGTTATCAATGGCGAATGTAAAATGGCGGCGTATCAATAGCACGTTACTTAATTATTCTCAGAGGCTGATTAAAATCGCTCGTTTTAATACACAGAGTTATGCAATATTGATAAAGTGGCGGGAAGAGACAGAAATAATCTGGTCTTTAATGCAGGGGGAATCAATAGAAACGTCAGGCATGAAAGGTTGTAATCTGCGCTCTACGGGTGGGCTTCCAGATCGTATCCTGGCGTTTAATTTAGTTTTACGAGCATTGAACTACAAGATTACAGACTGTCTGTCTGTCCGCCTGCCTGATCTCTGTGGCATTCAAGTCTCACTGCCATCAAACCTCAGATTTTGAAAGCCCTATCTGACATAAAACAATCCCATTTCTCAGCACAGCAAGAGCAAACCATTCGCTCAGCATCATGGTCTTCTTCCAGCGCGATGGTCTTCTTTGACCAACATGGTCTTGCTTCTAATAAAAACTTTTGTGTGAAACCGACTTCCGGTTGAAAAATCTGACAGCATTTTTGGAAGTTGACAGGCAGCATTGTTTTCCTTTGTCGCTTTAAATTTTGAATATATCTAAGCTCGATATTTTGAAAATCTGGAACTTTTTATCTTTCGGTTTTGTTTTTCCAAAGTCGCGGATATTTCTAACCTATACTTTTTGTTTTTGTTTTTGTTTCTGTTAATTTATTACTGTTTATTATTATTTTTATGTCTTAAATTTCAAGCCATAAACCGTCAGTCTAAAATCAACTTATTGGATTGAAATATTAGTGCAATATAAGAATAAATATGCATTGTACAAGAATATTTCCACAACACCAGATATCGGGCATTCTAATTCAGCCATCTGTTTGTTTTGTTCCCTTGTCTTGCAGCTTTTTGGGGGGAGGGTTTTTAAAGTTATCCAAATATTATGTGGCTCGATTATATTTCGCCTCTTTTTCCTTTCCTTCGTCCTTCCTTCTTGCCTTGCTTCGTTCGTTCTTTCATTCCTTCATCATTTATTATCTTCTTTCTCCCTTCTTATCCTGTGACTATAATTATGATCTTTGTAACATTCTCCGATGACGTGCACAATTGGACTCCGCCACACATTGTGGTTCCCTGCTGCCCAGTGTGGCTCTGCGAAGTTGAGGCCATTACACCACCTATAATGCTTTTTTTTTTTAAATCTATACTATAAATCTGCAACATAACCCACAATAGACTTAAGGACTCGAAAACTGCTGAACGGATCCATCTGAAATTTGGCACACCATATTGTTACATAATATGGATATGTGCTTCTACGTACATAAACCCGAAAAAAAGCTTATTATCTTTGACGTTATTTTTAAAAAATGCGATAATAATTGAATAATAAACTCGTCAGAGTGCTTGATCCGAAATGTTCGTCGATAGTGAGACGGGTTCAAAAACGCGATTTTGTTTAAGTAACATTCAGTTTAATCACCCAAAATATCAACATCCAGGTGCGCACGCTTGCCAAAGACTTAAACTGGCAGAGCTGTATAATCTACCACGAAGGCCGTGTTTTGTTTTGTTTGTTTGTTTTTTTTTCTAGTTATTAATATTATTGTATGGTCTGTCTGTTTTTGTATTAGTCTGTTCCAAGATACTAGACACTGGATCAGTCCGTGAGGCCATCCCTGGCTTTAGTCTTTTCAATGGCTCGTGCTAATTACCACACAGTCAGAATAAACGACAGAGAAGTCTGTTTTTCTCTCTAATGGCAGACAGCTGCTTCTCGTCATTTACTACACAAACTGACGTAATGTTGGTGATTATTTACTCCTTAAAGATGTCAGCTCAAGTGAAACTCAAAATTTATTGCGTAGAACGTTTATGGGCAATAAGCCTTGAGAGAGAGAGAGAGAGAAGGGGTGGGAGGGTAAGAGAAGAAGAGAAACGAAGAAATGAATGGGATGGAGAGAGGAGACAGAGAGAGAGAGAGAGGGCGGAAAGGAAGAAGAGAGATAGAGGAACTGGGAATACTGAAAGAAAAAAGACAGAGAGAAGGGGCTTGAAGTGACTAAGAGACGAGAGAAAAAGACTGAGAGAGAGAGAAAAGGCGAGAGAGTATCAAAGAAAGAAAGAAAAAGAACAGAACAATAGAAAGAAACAAAAACAGACGGAGAAAAGAAAGAAATACAAAAAGAGAGAAGAAAGAAAAAAGACAGACAGACAAAAAGAAAGAACCAAAGAAGACAAAAAGGACAAGAAAAGAGAGAGAAAGGAATGGAAAAAGAAAGAAAGACAATAAAGAAATAGAGACAGAAAAAAGAGAAAGAAAGAATGAAGGAAAGGGAGAAAGAAAGAAAGAAACGGAAAAAAAGAAACAGAAAAGAAAGAAGAAAGGAAAGAAATGGAAGAGAAAGAAAGAAAGAAAGAAAGAAGAAAGAAAGAAAGAAAGAAAGAAAGGAGGAAAGAAAGAAAGAAAGAAAGAAAGAAAGAAAGAAAGAAAGAAAGAAAGAAAGAAAGAAGAAAGAAGGTTCAAAAGAAGAAGACGGGAAATGAAGAAAATAAAATATAGAAAAAGAACAGAAAAAAAAAAAGTCAGAGAAGATCCTGTAGTTGTCTTGTGTACACCTGTGTGTGTTTGCAGAGGCGGATGTCAACAGTGAGTAAACATGGCGTCCGTCTCTTGGGGCACAGCTGGACGTGCAGATATGTGGCACACAGCATCACCCACACACACCACATCACCACACCCACACAGTGGTCTCTGGCCACACCAGGCCACGCCAGGGAGGAAGTTCTCCCTCCACTCTCCCCCCCCCCTTTTCCTTCAAACCCACATCTCTCCTCCCACACACATACACAGACGCACACACGCACACACGCTGGCCCTCTGATGTCCTCTCCAGGTTCAATGTTGACCACTGCAGCAGGCTCAAGATTTGCGCCTATAAGCAAAACAACCCAGTATAAGCCTTTGTACACATGCCGACTCACACACATACACATACAGAAAGACCTAGCTTTTGGGATCTTTTGCACATACATGCATACATACACACACACACTTACACGAACACACACGCTAGAGTCTTAGGACCATATTATAAACACACTTACACAATACACACACACACATACTTATACACAACAACTTTTAACATTTTGTCCTCTATTTGGTCAGCAAACAGCTCTTGAAAAAAAAAAAAAAAACGACAAAAAAGAGATCGAGGTAATGGCTGAAAAGAGAGAGGAAGAGCAAAAGAGAGAGAGAGAGAAAGAGAGAGAGAGAACGAAAGAAAGAAAAACAGAGAGCGAGAATGGAAGGAGGAAAGGATCAAAGAAAAAGAAAGGAATACAGCCCTCAGAATTACTAAAGAATTCTTTAGCTGTCAGTGCTAGGAAATCATGACAGTTACCATATCAAATTTCCAAAGTCCAAATTTCTACGTACAAAAATTCTCACCAAAATCAGGCAGCTACTTGAGGCCGAGATAATCCTTCTATCTCAGGACTGAAAGGCTTTAAAAAAGTCACTGTTTTTTTCTAATGATAATAATGCAACCACCCACCCATCCATCCATTAATCCACTCATCCATCAATCCATCCATCCATCCACTCATTCATCCATCCATCCACTCATCCATCCATCCATCTATCCATTCATCCATCCATCCATCCACTCATCCATCCATCCATTCCTCCATCCATTCATTCATCCATCCATCCATCCATCCATTTATTTTATTTCCTTGACGAAGAGCTAACGGTGTTGGAAAACTTTGGCCAATGATGCCAATTTGCCGAATATCAAGTTCTTCATATTATTGCTTTTTGACTTTCTTGATGTATTTGATTAGTTGCCGGTAGACAGTCGTCTTAGATTTTAAGACATGTTATAATAATAATAAAAGCAACAACAACAACAACAACAACAACAACAACAACAACAACAACAACAACAACAACAATAAGAAGAAGAATTCTATTCCTAGCACATTAAGTTCAAACTGTATCATTGTTTCATTGTCAGCCAATATTTTTGCTGCTTTGCCTTCTTGTCGTGTCTTGTATTGGGTTGAAAACTCCAGAAAGAAATCGAAGGGAGGGAGATACTTAAAATGTGGCAAATCTTTTACTCAGACGATAACCTGTCGCTGCAACGCTTCCCTGGCCTGTCCATATAAATCCCCCCGCTCTGATTGGCTAAATACTCTCAGTTTGCCAATTAGGCAGATCATAAACCATTACAATATCCAGAAAAGATTACTGTATATTTCTAGATTGCACTAATGATTTACTTTGTTTGTTTGTTTGTCTTATGTTTGTTTGTTTATTTATTTATTTATGTATTTATTTATTTATTTATTTATTGTCTGTGGTATCACAAATGCAGATTGAAACAGTGGAAAAAAAAAAGAAAAAAAAAAAAAAAAGAAAGAAGCTGGATGTGAAGATACTGAAAAGAGAGCGAGACAGAGAGAGAGAAAAGCAAATGAATAAGAGAAAGGTGGCAGAAGGAGGGGGGGGGGGAGAAGAAAAGGCTGTTAAGAAAGATGAAGAGCCACGACAAAAAGAGAAAAAAAGATTAACCATCTTAGAAAAATGATATAAAACCAAGAAAAAGAAAGGGAGACAAGAAATAAACAAATATGTAAATAATAAATAAATAGATAAAAACTACATAATAAATGATAGATAAATAAAAAGCAATAAACAAATAAATAAGGAAATAGGTAAACAAATAAGCAAATAAGAAACAAAGAAATAAAGAAACAAATGATAGATAGATAAAAAATAGGTAAAAAATAGATTTAAAAAAAAGAGAGAGAAGGAAGTAAAAAAGGGACAAAGAAAAGAAAGAAAGAAAGAAAGTAAGAAAAAGGGAGGAAAAGAGAAGCGAACAGAAGGAAGCGAAAGCCAAGACAGAGAAGATGGAGGACAGCCAAGTTGTAGTATCATCTATCACTGGAATGAAACCGACGCCATGTTCCCTGAGTGTTGCCCGCCCCGCCCTCTGTCTTTGGCCAGCACTTTATTCCCCAGTTCACATCTCCTGCCTAAAAGCCTGGCCATTATGGCGGCCGGGTATCGCTAGAGGAGCGCTCTCTGCCTATTGATGACATGTTGACATTTTTAATGACATTAAAACCTGCGCTTTCCCCATGTCGAGTGTTTGTCAGTCGGGGCTAAATAACACGGGACAGGGCAGTTTGGGGCTTTTGTAAAATGAACTCTTCCGGATTTTTATTGCGATTTTTTTCGTATCCGTCCTTCCCGTCGGCTCGACTGTAAGAATTGGGCGCTAAGCTGAGATGCTGGTGGCCCTGCCAAAAATCGGACATGGCACTTCCTCCTCCCCACCCCCCCCCCCTCTTTTTCACCTTTTTTTTTTTTTTAAATGTGCGCCCAGCATTCAAATCTAAAAGTTGGATTATCTCCTCTTTAAAATGCCTTGCTCAGTTTCCTCAGAGGAGAGGTTTTGAGTAGGAAATTGGCAGGTCAAAAAAGAGAAAATGCCATGACAGTGGCGTTTCCGTCTACTCTTCAACCCAACTTGTAAGTGCCGAGGATTCTTTAGTATGCTTAAATTTCATTCGGGACTTCCGAAATACTTTGGTAATAATTCGTGAAAGTTGGAGATCGGTGTTCCCCACTCAAGGAAAGCAGGTTCTACTCCCAGCCCCCCCCCCCCCCCCCCCCCTGCCTTTCCACCCCTTACTAATGTTCCAGCTTGCGACATTCTGACATTTTTATCGAGAGGCTGGCGCCTAACCTCTGCTCCCGTTTACAGAACACCGTTTCAAAAAAAAAAAAAAAAGATTTCACGATGCAAAACCCCAATAGAAAAAGATTCCGGCTGCTGATGATTAAATGAGGAATAAAGTATGTTGTCATTTTGTTGCTTTTCGTAACTGTCTTGATAAAGAATCGAATACTTATTGCATATCCCCTTTGAAAAAAAAAATGGTACTTTCCAAATAAATATACAGTTTGTTTAACGATTAAGAAATCTTTGTTATTGATTGTTTTGTAGTGGCACAATAACTTACGATCTGTGTCTCATGCAAGGACTATTATTGTATTCATTCCAAAAGAAGTGGATGTAAGAACTAATGATAAATTCTACAGAGACTCCTTTCTGGCACCGGCGGTTTTCTTATCAAGCTGAGGTAATAGTTCTCCAGTTTGCATTATTCTGATCTTGTTTGTGATATTTATTTGTCCTGATTTTAATGTGAATAGATCACATATATACCGTGGTCTCATTAACTATGAGTGAAATTTCCTTTTTGAAGACAAATACTAACGGGGGGACGCAGTGGCCCAATGGGTATGGCGTCTGCTCATGGAGAAAACAGGCCGGGATCGAAACGGGGGTTCTGCATCGGGGAATGACAGGACACGAAAATCGAAAACCCGCATTTTTACACTGACTCAACTTAACGGTCCCCTGGCTTCCTGTGGGTAGGGGAGCCCGACGTCTAGCCTTCTCGGATAAGGGGGAATATATTTCGGAGGTCCCGTGTGTACGTTACGCACGTTAAAGAACCCTTGGCAGTTGAAAATCGATGGAAGAGTAGGCCTGAGTGACGCTGTCCGGGCAAAATGTTCAAATCCCAAATTTCTACCCACAAACATTCTCAGTAAAAAAGCCGAGATAATCCTATCTCCTAGGATTGAGAGGCTTAAGAAAAACAACAACGTCTAATTTTAGCAGGGGGTACAAACACTCCACCAGGGGTTTCCAGTTTTTTTTTTGCGTAGTCCAATATGAGCTATCGATGGCATAGGAGGGTAAGCAGCTGTTACACTTTGTTTTGTCTCCATTTTACGCCCACTCACTTCTGGAGTACGGACAACAAAGAGTTGTAGGTGTCCGTGACAATAACAGCCAAAGCGTCGCAAGTTGTAAACAAAGAAGAGCAGATATATTTATTGGCGCCGTCTTTTAGGGCCAGCTGGCCCAGCTAGACCTTAAGAGTCTATTTGGGCCTATTGATGCGCATTTTTCTCTCTGTCCGTGCGTAAGAAAGTTATTTTATCCAGTTAGTTATGTAACATGTCGGGAGGGGAGGCTACTCCAACCCCCCCCCCCCCCAACTGCGAACAGACGCCAACAAGTAAGAGCCAACACAAAATTGTTTCGTCTTTACTTTGTGGTGCAACTTTTTTATTTGCCTATGCTTCTCCATTGCAATACTAGGCCCAGATAGACACTCCGTTTCTTTTATTGGCGCACACAATCCTCAGAGGGCGTGGCCGCACCGGACCTTTTTGGTGTTAGTCCGGGAATCCGTGAAACCAGATATCATCATGATCATAAGTGTGTATCAAACAATTATGTTACTGTGAGTTGTAGAGAGTTATTATCACAGTTGCAACAATAAGTCCCTAGCCGATCTTTCTGCGGTTATCTTAGAATAATATTTGAGCCCTCTCTTCTGTTTCTTCCTCAGATTTAAGAGCCTGGTGGGCGATGCCTTGCAACTGACCCAGCAGAATCGCCGGGCTTCTCAAGACTTCATCTTCGGAGCCATGTGTAAGAAAGCCCGCAGGAAGAGCGTCATGAAAGAAGCGGTCGTGAGGAAAATTCCCAAACTGACGGACATCGTCAGTACATTGTCAGATAAGGTTAGTAATCTGGATGTTTGAACACACACACACACACACACACACACACACACACATACTCGCACGCACGCACCCGCACGCACACATACACACATACGCACGCACGCACAAAACACACACACACACACACACATGCAAGCACGTTGACAAGACGCGATGGTTGATTAGGTAGATTCTGTGCCCACACATAACCTTGTCCTGGTGTTACAGCATAAAATGAATCACTGCAGAACTCAACTATTTTTGGGGCAAAATAACTCATAACATGAAATAATGTATTATTTTTTTATCCACTACTTCTAGAAATTGAAAAGAAGTCATAAATTAACGACTATTTTGCTTTCTTTATATTATTATTATAGTTGTTGTAATCATTATTATTATTTTTTTTTTTGTTTTTCATCTGAGCTGTACAATAACTGACAGACATAGCTTGCGGAAAATTGGATTTCACTTCTCTGCAAAGTCAAGAGTACCTACTGTGCAAGAAAAGCGGATAATACAATGCTATGCTCAGTGAAATGTTTGTTTGCTTAAGTCAACTTAACTGGTACAATCAGTCTCCATCCCCCTCCCCCTCCTTCCCCTCCGCCCCCACCCCATTAATCACTTACAAACGGTAAGTTTATTGCAAAAATTAAAAATAAAATATGGCTTACAACTAGAATGTAGTGTTTATCAGGGGACATAACAGGAATTCCTCTGATCGCTGAAACTTTCCTTTTTATATTGATGACGTCCCTTGGCTTGAACTCGCACCCACTTTTCATCCCTTCCAATTCTATAATACCTATAAGTACGTGCTATACAGTCAACATAGTCTTTTGTATTTTGCTTACTCCTTACTTTATCAACATCCAGATTTTCTGAACGCCAGCGATATTATTCATAGCGAGTGCATCGATCTTCAAAGCAGAGGTCCCCAACTTTTTCGTCGCCGCGGACCGTTGAACGTTTGACAATTTTACCTCGACCCGGGAGGGGGAAGGCGTAGATAGTGCTTTTTGGGTGCGTCCGTACGTGTATCTGTGCGTGTGTTAAAACATTTTATATCTAGAATAAAAATAGATTTCTGTCACCCTGATTCGCGTGACAAGTAGCATAATAATAAAAGAAAATAAAAAAATCGTTAGACTGATAGTAAATAAAATGGAAATAATTAAATATTTATTTATATACCGGTCCGCGGCCCGGGGGTTGGGGACCACAGCTTTAGAACATTTCAGGGATTCTAGGACAGCTGTCTTGTAGCTTCTAGTTGGGCCGCTCTCAGCCATCTAAGAATCAATGTACTCACAGCGATGTCTACTACAAGTCTCATTTATGTTCTACAAAAGAAGTAAAAAAGAGATTGGGGTTTAACGGAATACCATCACGATCACAGCTATACTGTGTCAAATACCGTAAGATACGTCTGCCCATCAAGAAGAAGAGAGGAAAAAGAGGGACAGAAGACTACAGGATGGAGAGAGAGTGAGAGAAGAGATGACACCTTGGAATGTTGAAGATGGCATTCCACAGGACAAACCCCACCGACGGCGGGCTTTCACCACACGCAGGTGGGAGTAAAGAGCCTACCTATACATTCCGGGCCTCTGGGGGCTGAGGGGGGAGGAGGGACTAGAATGTGAAAGATAAGAAGAATGGGAAGATATCGCGGAAGAGTAAAAGAAAAAGAATCAGAGGAAGTAAGGGACAGCCAAGTAGATCGAGAACACTGAGGAAAGACAGAAAAATAAAGACAAGGGAAGAAAAGAAAAGGAAAAAGACGAAAGAGGAAAGAAAGAAAGAGCGAAAGAACGAAAGAAAGTGAAGAAAGACAGAGGAGAGAGATAGACAAACAACGAGAGAACAAGAGTGAGAAAGAACGAAAGGTGCAGAGAGGGATAAAATTACTTAAACACAGAGGCAGAGAGATAGATAGAGAGATAGAGAGAGAGAGAAGAGACCGAGAAAGAAGAGAGAGAGAGAGAGAGAGACTGGGAGAGAAAAAGACTGTAACCACAGCCCCCGGAATTCAAATTATCTCTTTGAACCAGCCAAGCCCATGCACTGAACCTATCTGTCCCAAAACATAGCGTTAAGCATTAGATGACATTACAACGCCACCTGCCCATGCACTTTGTGTAACAAATAATAAAGTTTAAGTTCCCCTCTCAGGATGTGATTTACTCTAGGTCTTGATTACACAGTTGTAATCTCCTCTGTTGTAACATTCTTGGACAAAAACGCCCGTGGCCTTTGAAAACTCCAGTGTGAAAAAGTCGTTATTTTGTTCTGCGGTCTCTCGGTTTTTAACACAATCATAGCAAATAGGCAAATAGTTTTCTCGAGAATGAAGAGATGCAATAGGTTTGCTTGTTTGTTTTGTTTTGTTTTAAATACTGTGAAAAGTTACATTATGTATAAATAGGAAAATAACAGCCAAAGTTAAAATACTGACTTGTGAAACTACGTTGGCATGTTTCATCCTACCCCTCCCTCACCCCACCCCTCTGCCCACCCCCCTTTTTTTTTGTTTGTTTGTTTGTTTGTTTGTTTGTTTTTGTGTGTGTGTGTGTGTGTGTGTGTTTTACCCATACAGAACTACAATAACTATTTGACATAATGCTTTTTTTTTTCTGTAGTCACAATATTACAATTTCTTCACCTACTCAATCATAACTTTGTGCAAATTAAACGACAATCAGAATATGTTGCACTACTCACTACTTAAAAACTGCATTTTGTTGGCTAAAGTATCTGTTTAAAACAACAGTAAGCAAGGAAAAAAAGGCCAAAAGGCATGTGCCAGGAAGAGATGCGTAAATCTTGGAAAAAATTATATGAAAAAGAGCGTACTTTTTGGAGACGCTATCTACTCCTTTAGAATAAAGGCCAAATTTTGTAATTTTGTAATAATTCAAACTACTCAAAAGATAAATAAATGAAAATACTTAATAATGAAGGGATAGCTCATGGTCTAACTCATAGCAAATAAAGTCAGTTCGGCCGTTCTACGTTACTGTGCAATCACATGATATAGTCGTAGACAATTGTTGTGACCTTCTGTTGCTCAAAATCTGTATTACAGGAGAATAGTCGGGATGTGTTGGATTGTCCACCAGAAATAGAATGGCTAAATCAAACCAAAATAAGATATACGAAAGATTGAGAAAGAGAGACAGTGAAAGAGAGAGAGAGAGAGAGAGACGAAACACACAGTAAACAAATTTTCCGTTCCCTGAGTGATGTCATGATAAACAAAATTAACTAAAATTTTAACATCAAAATGAACAAGTTTTCCACATTATTATTTTTATTTTTATTTTTATTTATTATTCATTATTTAATTATTATTTATTTATATATATTTTAATTTCATCTTATTTTATTTTATTTATTCATTTATGTATTTATTTATTTGGTCGTGCTGGAATATTTCGTTCTCCCACTGGGTCAAACTATACATATATCCAAAAGAACGTCAATTATTTGCTAGTAATGTAGACAGAGAAATCCACAACCAACTTTAGATTTTCTGGAAAACGGGTGTTTTCACAGAAACTGGTGATTTATCAATGGACGTTCCTGTAGATCAATCCCAATATCTTCATGTGCCAAAACACAGGATCAAGCGGCAAGGGTCTGGCTGTCCTCTGCAGATTTAGCTGCTACATTCCACGATATCGAACATGAAGGGTTTGGGATTAGCTCTGGCAATCGAAGACACGCAAACACTGACTACCTGCTCCGCTCGACCTAGGCAGCTCTTTGCCATTAAACTCGCGTGCGCCAATGTGAACTTTTTACGGATCATTCCATGATAAATGCGGCTGGTGGTCACCCACTGTATTGAGCTGCGAGTTCCATATTTGTTACAGACTATCAGGTTCTTTATATTTATTCAGCTCAAGTCTGTTTCACAAACAGACAGACAGACAGACAGACGGACTGACGAACAGACGGAGGGACGGATAGATAGATAGATAGATAGATAGATAGATAGATAGATAGATAGATAGATAGATAGATAGATAGATAGA
>JBCAUA010019398.1:0-12784 GCA_038406235.1 Peronia verruculata | reverse complement strand
GTGGGAGTTGGAAATGGGATGGGGAGGGGGGGGGGGTGTACATGATTTAAAGGTTGACCCCCAGGGCTTGGCATGGCAACCAGCAGAAAATTAAAACCCTAAATCTCCCAGGAGGTCACCCTGTATATAAATGGGAATGCACAACGCGGCTTCTGCCCCTGTCTTTCTTTCCCTCCCTATCTCTCTCTCTGCTCTCTCTGTCTTCTCTCTCTCTCTCTCTCTCTCTCTGTGTGTGTGGTTCTTGTCAGAGGACCTTTTGTTCCATCTGATTTCATACATTTTGTTTTCTTCCTTCCATCCATAGAAAAGTTAAGTCCAGTTTTTTTATCGTTTCCGTCTGCTTCAATCGCTCCTGAAATTATTTCCTATTTCATTTTTGCTTCCTCTGTCCCTCCCCCCCCTCTCTCTCTCTCTCTCTCTCTTATTCTCCTCGCCTCTCTAATCCAAAAATAACAATGACAACGACATCAACGATAACAAGGGGCAGGGAACAACAACAAATTATTGCAAATACAACACAATATAACCATACTGGCAACATCAAGTCGTAACAGTAACAAAAATAAGGTTTCAACCAACGACCTTAACAACAACAACAACTAAAACAAACGCTAAACCATATAACAATCAAAAATGGAGATTAAACAATAACAATAACAACCATATCAAAACATTGACAACAACAAATAACAGACAAGCAAACAACGACGACATCGTCAGCAACAAAAATACATCAGCAATACGACATCAACAACAATACCTGTAACAGGCAGAACTACACTATCGACAGTTCATACACCGGGTAACAAAAGCTATCGGGAGTAAACAAACAGAGTTGATGAAACTGCTCAGATGACATGACCACCTGAAAGGAAGCCTGCTAACGTTAACAAAGGGCTGTTTTTACCTGCCTAATGTTGGAAGAGAAAGCTGACTGATTTATTAAGAACTCAGGCCGAAAGAAGGGAACAATTATTGTAGCGAGCAGTTCACAAAAAATGTATGTCATAAATATAAAAGAAAAGAAAATAGGTTAACGAAAAAGAAAGAAAGAAAGAAAGAAAGAAGAAAGAAAGAAAGAGAAAGAAAGAAAGAAAGAGAAAGAAAGAAAGAAAGAGAGAAAGAAAGAAGAAAGAAAGAAAGAAAGAGAAAGAAAGAAAGAAGAAAGAAAGAAAGAAACTAAGAAAGAAAGAAAGAAAGAAAGAAAGAAAGAAAGAAAGAAAGGAAAAGATGTTAGAAAGGGGACAGGGGGAAGAAGAAAAAGAAACAAATAAGATGAAAAGAAAGTGTGAATCACAATAAGGTTGAGATTGATAGAAGTTGAAAAAAAAAAAACGGTTAAAACTCAAAACAAACAAACAAACAAACAAACCAAACGCATTGGTGGTGTAGAAAAGGTATTGAAAGATCACAAGTTTGAACGACAGGAGAAAACCAAAGGACGACGAGGTGTATGTGTATGTGGGTGTGGGGGGGGGGGGGAGGGAGGAGTTAAGCTGAGGAGGGGAGAGAAGGGAGGGGGAAATGGGCGATAATTCAGAGAACGAAAGAAAGAAACGAACCAAAATTGTTGCGTGAATGATGCAAAATGAAAGACAGAAAGAGAGAGAGAAAGAGAGAGAGAGATACAGACAGACAGAAAGAAAGAGAGAGCCTGAGAGTGAGACTAGAAAAAGAGAAGAACGGAGTGAAAGTGGACAAAGGAAAATGGAGGTATAAAGTATGACCAAAAATATAGAACAACGCTCAGTGAAAGATGGAAAGAGAGATAAAGCAAGTTAAGGAGGGATGAAAAGCCCATCTGAGATAACAAAGCGATTATCATGAATAACAATAACTGGGCTGTGGGATGTCATGGTCGTAGCAACAATAGAATCTATAGCAGAATAATCGCTTACAGCAGCAATCATCAAAACTACACTATAGACAATAACAACAACAAAAACAAAAGATAAAGACAGAGGCAGGCATAAAATTCTCAAATCATCTCACAAACAATCTAATGAGTCTAACGTGAATAAAAAGAAGAAGAAGAAGGAGAAGGTGAAGAAGATGGTTATGAGGAAGTAGAAGGAGAAGAAGAAGAGGAAGAAGAAGAAGAAGAAGAAGACGAAGAAGAAGAAGAAGAAGAACAAGAAGAAGAAGAAGAACAAGAAGAAATAACAGAAAATGAAGCCAAAAAAAAAAAAAAAACTAGCAGAAGAAGAAAGGAAAGAAGATGAAGGACAAGATAGAGAAAGAAGAAAGGGGGAAAACGAAAAAGGCAGAAGAGGAAGGACAGGAAGAAGAAGAAGACAACGAGGAGGAAGGAGTAAAAGAAAACACAGAAAAGACGGTGAAGAAGTAGAGCAAAAAGCAGAAGAAGATGACGAGGATGAAGACATTAAAAAGGAAAGATACAGAGAACGAAGATCCAGTATTCTGAGGCGAATAGCAAGTAGGCGAGGGAGAAATGTATGAGAAAGGTGCAGCGTAAGGAAGAGGTAGTGAATGGAAAAGAAAATATGAAAAACATGATCAACCACAACAGCAGCAGTAGCAGCAGCAACGACAACAACAACAACAACTCCCCCCCCCCCCCGACAAAAACAACAACAATAACAACAGCTGTAATCAACAACATTTCATCACCAAAATAAATGAATATTTAATTTTAAGGCTGCGTAAATCGAAAGCCCAGTTCGATAAGCCCGAGAACAGCTTGATAATAGATCTTATTAAACCTAACAATAAAAAGGACTTGAAATATGTCCCTAGTTCTCTGGGTCACTTTGAACCGGGTGTTTGGGATCTTAATCAGTGTGTCCCATTAGGCCAGCGGTGACATTTGCCAAGAAACTGGGGTCTAACTCTCCACAGGTCAGTAGTTTATTGTCTACGTCACGAACCACTGTAAATGGGAACAATTCTCTAGAGCATAAAAGAAACCAGATTCTTTCAGAGGGATAGATTATTCTTGATTTGATCGCGCATTTTTTATACGGCGAACCACAGTGCAAAAGTTCGTACATCGATGAGACTGTGGAGCCAATGTCAATGAAAAGCGGGGAGAATGCATGGATGGATGGATGGATGGATGGGTGGATGAAAGGATGGATGAATGGACGGATGCATGGATGGATAGATGGATGGATGGGTGGATGGATGGATGGATGGATGGATGGATGGATGGCATAGATGGATGGATGGATGAACATATGGAGAATGGATGGATAGATGAATGGATGGATGGGCAGATGGATGGACAGATGGATGTGTCGAAGGGTGTATGAGTGGCTAAATGGTTGGATGAAATGATGAATGGTGGATGAATGGGTGAATGTTTAGATGGATAAATGGATGATTGGATGAATGGATGGATGTATGGATGGATGAAAGAATGGACAGATGAATAGACGGAATGGATGGATGGATGAATGGAAGTATTGTAGACAAATCATATATATATATAGCGCAACTGAAGCGAAAACCAGCAAACACACAAAGAACCAAATGAAATTTTTAAAAAATGGTCATGCTGTAACTACACAATTTTTTCAACTTAACATTCCCTTTCTCTTTCTCCAGCAAAGCTCAACTCATACATATTGGGTGATTATTACAGTATGTAACTCCATGCCTGTGACGTAAGTTCGTCCCCACGCTATCGCTTCTATTCATGAGAATTCTATAACAGACTTTGCTGTACCAGATCTGCTACCATATGGCCTGATACTCAGAAAGTGTTTTCCCCTAAAAGCGTTTCTTGCTTTGATTATCAAGTGTCGACTTTCTATCTAGTTCTGCTTCGATATCTGGAGGCTAAGAAGGTATAGTCTAACGAAATGCGATACGCATACAGCCAGCCTACACTGATTTCGTTAAAATCACGACCGTGCCCATCTTTACATGTTAGGTAATATTTGTGGCCTACATCTCAGGACGCATTTTTCATGGTTGGTATGTCTGTTGCTCTCTTGATACCCTCATACATTTTCCAAGCGGCTGAGGTCCGAGGCTCTCTGTATGCTGCCTACAACAACTGTACCCAAGACTCCCACACACATTTGATTACAGAGGTACCCCTAGACGGTGTTTTCAGCGGGATTAGAACTCAGACATTGTCTCATAAGCTAGAAGAAGCCTACTTCTAGTAATACTGGCACCACTATTACTTCTCCTGTTACTGTTACTACTACTTTTGTCACTACTACTATACTACTACGGCTACAACTAAGACCTGATGGTGCTGCTGTTGCTACTACTATTACCGCTCATGCACCTGCTACTATTACCACTATTACTGCTATCACTACAATTGCTATAATTACTGCTACTACTTTCACTGTTACTACTACTTCCACTTTTACTACTACTACTGCCCTTCTACGACAACTACTTTTTCCACTGCTACTCCCAGTGCTATCTTCACAACCATGTAGCTGGGTTTCGCTTGAGTAAGACATGCATAGCATGTCTGGGCCCTCTCAATAACACCGTCGACCAAACAGATGAAACCGAGCACGCATAGATTCTAACTGAAGACACTCTATCTAGAACAGTTCAGTGCTCAGTATTGTTCTTTTCGTCTGTTTATATCGTTTTCATTTATGGAACCTGTTCTTGCTATTTTCTGCATGTGTAATGAATGTAAGTGCTTTATAAAACATCAGCCGCAATCGGAGGGAAAAACAAAACTTACTGCCCAAGAAACACTGGCATAAAGATTTTTTTTTTTTTTTTGCAGGTTGTCTTTTCACATTGAACGCTGTAAGTAAGAGAACCCATATCAGCCAAGATTTATGACCCCTTATACTGGTTATCATAACGTTAGGATAAGCCTTCTTTGTTAAAACTTTGACTCAAATTAATTCGTATTACACACAATAATGTTCTGTATCTAACACGAAATAGGTCATCAGATGTAAATTTATAGGCTATGTTTGTACGTTGTATTGAAAGTGTTAATATTTATTTACCACATTGTCCCGTACGAGACAAAAGAAAACAAGGCATAGTGAGATACATAGCCATGTAGATTGAGTGGGCAGAAAAAAAAAAGATTAATTTGCACCGAGCGTCCCCTTCTGTTTCTTTTTGCAACTGTTATAATACGTGTTTTAGGTTCAATGTGACAATGTGTGTAAATAAAACAGCGTCGTGGTGGCAGAGAAAACATGAACGGGGGGTAGAATCCACATTTCAAGAAGACAGATAGACAGACGTGTTATTATAGAGGTAAACAAATATCAGGCCAGGGTATGGAAATAGACGATGACCTGGCCAGCCGTGGTGGAAGGGTCTGAATTAGGCCAGATATTTGCAGGGGCACAGAAGCCATGATATGTTCATGAATACAGATTGTCTGCCCCTGGCTTTGTGAAAGAATGTGGGCAGTCGGTTGTCAAGGCTGGAGAGAGATGAAGAATTGGAGTCCGAGACAGAGAGACTTCGGGGAGGAATAGAAACAAGGCAAAGGATAGAGAGAAGAAAAGGGGAGAGAAAGAGAAAGAGAGAGAGAGAGAGAGAGGGGGGGGGGACGAAAGACTAGGGAGTAAATGAGTGAAAAGTTCACCAACTGGATGAATAGGTCAACTTATGGATGGATAGATGGATGGATGGATGGATGGATGGATGGATGGATAGACGGATGGGTGGATGAGTGAATGGGTGCATAGATAGATGGATGGGAGCATGGATGAATGGATGTATGGATTAATGGACAGATGGATAGATAGATTGATGGAGAGATGGATGAATAGATAGATGAATGAAGAATAGGGAACTGAACAAATGGATGGAGGGATAAGTGGAAGGCTCAGACCTTGAGGAATTAAGTCGGCATACACGTATAATGAATAAATGAAAGAACATACGAATGGAAAAGAGTAGACGCACACACATACAGCCACATACATAACCAGACACACACACACACAAAGAAATAAGGCTGTCATGTGAAAGACCGCATAGCGACAGTGAGGCTTACAGAGGAGGTCTAACCTAGTCAAGACGTGAGTAAAGTGGAGAGGCGAGTGCTGTCATCTCCTGACCTCTGTATAATTGTACTGTGTTGGTGAATCGCCATACATCGCCAGTACTACAGATCTCTCTCTCTCTCTCTCTCTACCTTAGTCACCAGAGACAGACATCAATCTGCCCATGTACAGTGGACCCGCGGGTTACGAACGGGTTACACCTACACTCTTTATTCATTTTTAAAAAAATAACTGCTCGGGTTCTTTAATGTGCGAAATATACAAAAAGTACATATTCACTCTTATCCGAGAAGGCTAAACGTTGAGCTTCCCAGCCAAAACGCAAGCGACAGCTGAGTGCAGCTGCCGTTCTTTTGAGGCAGAACGTAAACACCTATCTCTTCGTCATGGTATCTCCTTTTTCTGTCTGTCAGTTTGTTTGTTTTTATTCGTTTTCATGTCAGTCTTTCTCTTGCTGTGTTATCTAACTCAATTATCTACCTATAACAGAGAGATGTACCCCTCCAGCCGCATAACACATATACATGCAAATACACAGTATTATTGTGTCTTTAAGTGGTGTGACCAGGCCCATAGATTTGTCTGTCTCAGATGAGGATCTCTGCTGTTGAAGGTGCAGTGCTGTCTCCTATGACAGTCGGACCATTACCATCTCAGTTCTTCCATAATCCTACCCATTATCTCATCAGTCTGGTTCCCGTCATCACCACAGTGGTACAGAGATTTCTTACTGCTATCGATTGCTAGCAGCTTTGCTGACCAGAGTCACAACTCTTCCACATCGTGAGGAGACGCAGGGTTCTTCTGTACTGTAAAGTCACACTGTCTTGGTTGAATAATGATATGTGTGTGTGTGTGTGTGTGTGTGTGTGTGTGTGTGTGTGTGTTTATGCACAAGACTAAGAGAGTGATAGAGAGATGGGGAGAGATAGAAACAAAAAAGAGTAAGAGGGTGGGGCGGAAGAGAAAGACTGAAACAAAGACAATGAAAGAGAGACAGCTAGATAGACAGAAAGAGGCTAGATAAGAGATAAAGAGGACAGAAGGAGAGCGTACATGCTAATTTTAACAAAGCATGCTCACTGTGTGGATAGCTTGTTCTCTATAACGTTTAATACAAGTGAGGACCACAGTGGGAAAAAAGACAGTAGTCACATAATACGTTTTTCGTAGCAATCAGCCCTTACAGTAGCCCTCCTACTGGAGTTTCGTCTCTTCTGTCTGCCTCTATCGAAAGACGACTGTATTACTATAAATAAAAAAATGCAACGATATATTTCTTAAACAAGAATCATACACTTTCAAATCTTAAAATTCATTTTACATAAAACTAGTATTTTGTGACTACCATCATGTTCCCTCTGTGGCCCTCAAGTGTAAATACAAAATTATTTATAAGTGTAAATACAAAACCCGTGATTTGCTAGATAGTTTATTCAGTAACGAGGATAATATATTACATAATTATAATATTTCTGCTCGGGAGAGGAATACCTATTATTATTCTTGTCAGTGAAAACCCCACCAACCCAATGCTTTCTTATGCCACGGACCTTACCAGGCTGAGACAAACATCTTTAACTGACAAAGTGACATTTTGTATCAGAGTAGCTGTGTTTGCACCCATTCAAAAACAAACGTCACCATTTTCGGACGTCATAGATCCATTGGGCTCGCTGCGCTTCTTTACGTCTTCGGAGGCCATTTTGATTGTGGCGAACCTCCGGGTTTTGACGGTCGCGTGCAATGGATCTGTTTCGTAAAGCCGGCCCATGTGTCCATTTCACAGCTGATCTTCCACATAACAATGTAACGACGGTGTCTGGTACAGTCACAGAGGCTGGAGCCATAGTGCTTTATGTCATTATCGCAACTGAGCATTTTCAGAATGCCATTGGACGGATCCTTCGGAACGAGAGATAAAAGAGCGTAAAAGGTTTGTTTTCCCTTTGAAGAAATAAATCATAGATGCAAAGAGCTAAACTACTAATTAGTTGCACCATTTCACTACTTAAAACAAACCGTATCATATTTATTACGAGTAAGAAACACCAAATTCTCATTTCTTCAGCAAGCACGCAAAAGGCGTTTTGGCGAGCAACGCTAGAAATACTGTCCCTAAGAGGACAAAGATTTGCTGAAGACGTCGCCGACAGTCTGAGTAAGGGGAAAACCAGTAATTAACTCTGAGTTGATTAACAATCAGGGTTCAAAGTGTCCTTGGCTTATTCCTGGAGTGCTGTCTACTGAATTACGCAAGGAGTGGAAAATAATACCTGTCATGTTGTATGGTCTAGCTTGTGCTCATCATATTTATAATTTCTTATCATGCCTCTTTTCAGGTTAGAACATTTAAAATTAGTCTTATAGCGTTTGTCTAATTTCCTCAAATTTCCGGATTTACTTTGCAGTTTCAGTGACCATGGACAGATCTTCTTGGCATTCCAATAAGACCATCTTGCCAGCGATAATGTGCTATTCTTTGTTTCTAAATGTTTTCATTATTATACCCACCCCTTCCTGTGCAGAAAAAGTCTAGTACATCCAATGGTCAGTTCCAAAGTTTGCATCTCTTTCTGTCTTTCCTCGATCTATCTCTCTCTCTCTCTCTCGCCTCTCCCTCATTGTCATCCTCATCTTAATGTATCTCCATCTCTTTCTCTCTCCATATCTACCAAAATATTTAATCTGCTCTCATCTCTCTCTCTCTCTCTCTGTGTCTCTCTGTCTCTCTCTCTCTCTCTTCCTCTTTCCAGCACTGTCACATTGTAATGTTGGTATCTGTAAAGGTTTATCAGGCAGGTAACAAATATATTCTATTTACTCTCATTTTGTCCTCGTACATTATACTATTTTTTTTCTTGCCTAGCTGTTTATCCTTCGGATTCTCCATCTGTTTGTCTTTGTTTCCACGATTTACAAAAAAAAAAAAAAACAACAAAAAAACCTGACTCAATAATCACAAAAGAAAACAAAAACAGGACTCCATTCCTTTGTGACATTAACTATCCAGTCATCAATCGGCAGGATTTATCGAAGCACGTCACTCATTCAGGCTCCCAATCAACAAAAGTCTGGACTTCTGGCACCATTCCATCGAGGTTCGGAAATTTGGATATCATACGATAAGCATCTTAATCAAAACATCGCTATTGCTAGACACGATTTCCTTTTGATATGAATTCAGGAGTCACCAGTCGGGGGAAATTCCGGTCGTGTCACTGAAGTCTCATGCCAGCACTCCTAGAGAGGGAAGACTCCAGTTTTAAGGTGAGGCGGCTATTTTTGAAAAGTAGTCCATTACATTGTGGGATAAAATATCCAGAAACAGTGCAAGAATAAGGATTTCCTGATTAGACCAAGGTGATGGAAGTCGAGGTGTGTTCAGAGTCTGAGATTGATCTGGACAGACTTTAGTTGCTGGGATTTCTACGTTGCATTGAGAAAGGGGGATTAATTAACAGATGATGTAACATGGATGTGGTGTAGAGGTAGGAATGATTAGTAGATAGACTGAGGTCAGAGATATAGGATAGACGGATGGATGGATGGATGGATGGATGGATGGTTGGAGGGAGGGATAGAGGGATGGATGGATGGATGAATCGATGGATGGAGAATAGAGAGTTGGGAGATGGATGGATGGAAGGAGGGAGGGGGATAAATATAGGGTTGAGGGATGGATAGATAGATGGAGGGAGAGATGGATGGATGAAAGGATGGGTGGCTTGATGGATAAATGGATGGATAAAAGGATGGATAAATAGATCAATGGCGTGTCCACGGATGGATAGACAGACAAAATGACAGGCAGACAGTGAGACAGAAGGAAATTTAGATGAATAAAAATGATGTAAAAAGAAGACAGAGAGAGAGAGATAGAGAGAGAGAGAGAGAGAGAGAGAGAGAGAGAGCAAAAACAAATATAGAGAATACAGAGAAAATAACTGACTAAACATATGAGTAAAATGACAATGGGTACCACTAGGAATTAAATCTTTTTCCACGTGAATTTTTTCGAATCTAAATAGTAATAATATCACAGTGACAAAAACAATAGTGATAATAACAGATCAAAGAAACTGGCAAATAGGCCAATCTGCTTCTTACTTCTGGTGAATTTAACCTTTATTTTCATTTCTAATAGTTAAAAAGGAATTATTGACAATTTGACTGCACTGCAAAAGAATGGTAGAAGATGGGTCAACTCAAGGAATATTCTTCTGAAAACACAGAACCTAATCATTTAACGGGGTGTTGGCAAAGAAAAGCAGTTCTTCACTGTATTTTCCTGTCTAAAACATTGGATCAAGTAGACTTTACTCAAGAAGTCGACAACACTATGCTCCCCCCCCCCCCTCCTCCCGTCTGTTTCTGGCGTGATCTGAAGCCAGATCAGAAAAATCCCTCTTTAGAGAAAATGAATTCTCTATATGGGGAAAGCTGCCAAAATGAAGGACGCCCCATAAGCGAGTCAGTTTGCTGGAAACCCAGCCTTTCAGCTGTTTATTTATAACCGAAAGATACCAGAATTGCTTAATAATGGAAAATAGCGAGAATCACAGCAACAATATCTAATTACAGCCACAGTAAGTTCATGTCAAGCAGAGTTTTCATGACAGTCTACGAGGTCGCCCTACGTTCCAACAGAACGATATCAAATCCCAAGGATCAGTTTTACTTGACACAATTTCATGCCCTGACTGTTTATTCTCAACCTTTCTCATCTTTCTGCTGGAGCTACCAGATGAAAATAGGGGTTTACGTCGAACAGATCTATGTGTTCTAAGCAGGAATGAGAGAAACCTTCCGTGGGCAAATAGGACATCTGACATCAATAACGCCACACCCGTGATTGTTTTTCTCGTGTAATCCGACCCTGTTCATTCTTGTACGATATCTCATCTTTCTTGTTCAATTAGATGCTGTCTAATTCGAAATGTCTTATCACCTCCTTAACCGAGATGTTTATGGCTATTCAAGGGAATATGCTGTCTTCAGCAGCTAATGAATTCATATGTCTCGCGACCAGAAACAACGAGTCATAAATCGTTTGACGCCAACAGAGACATTGGAGGTAGAAAGTGACAAAAATGGTCTGATATCGATTTTTTTTATATATATACTGCAGAAATTGAAAGGACATGTATCTTTGAAAAGAAAATATTGTTCGTATTAGCAGATTATAGCTATATTACGGCCTTATGAGGTTTTCTCCACTTGTAACATAGGCTGAGGGATAGCAACGTCTGTCTTCAATTTGCAATTTCTCTTGCTTGAGTCAAGCTAACTGTACACGCTTTTTCCCCACTTGAAATTGTATGAACGAGCATTTCCTTTCTCAAAGTATTTCCTGTTTACCTTAAGAGAGTGTGTAGTAAAAAACAACAGCAACAAACACACAAAATAGACATTTAAGATTGTAAAACAGGTCTGTATTAAATAAGCCTTGGCATGAAAATAGCAGTAACTCTCTGGGAAAGCTGCGAATGACATGAAAAATTAAAATCTGTAGAGTTCATTAGTTTACTTCGCCGATACGAAATGTCAGTCCTTAACCATGATACCTGACGTCGTGGGAAAGGAAAAGTAATCACCATACCCCATGCCTTGTCAAAAAGAATTTAAGTATCAATATTTTTCAAATCATCAGCAATCTTTCAACTCCACATTTTTGCACCATTTACCTCTCTCTGGGGATATTCTTTTGCGGGTTAAAATTAATGTATCGTTAGTTTCTTCAACGATGAGAAAGATAAGTGCTTCTTCAGTGTGTTCATAATGGGGCTTTTTTGTCTTATATTTTTCAGATTAGTGTTCATAAAACTGATAGAGAATAAGAAATCGAATTTTATGATAAAATCGTTAGCCCAGCTCTATTCCACTACCATGAGCATTTTGAACTAAAAATTGCAATTTAGCAATATTTCACAGTTTACTTCTTTTTTTTTTTTCTTTTCTTTTAAAGACATTTGGAAGTTCTTCGTAATGAAATACCTGCCTTTGGAAAAGTGCGTTCTCTCAGTCTTGGACGAATCCTCTCTCCCGGGGGGGGGGGGGGGTCCCTTCCAGTCAGAAAACAAAGCACTCACTTGCCTCTGCTAGTCTCGGTCTAGACGAAGGCCTGTTCTCCTTCATGAGAAGCCTCCCATGTACATTGATGACGGCGCTCGTCAATATGGACTCAAACGGCTCTCAGACATGTTCAAACAGTTAAGATGGTGGAAGAGGAAAATGTTCGGAACATGGAACAAGCGCAGGACATAGAGAGACGAGAATGAAACAAATAGAAAGAGAGAGAGAGAGAGGGGGGGGGGGGATTCAAAAGAGTAATATAAATCAGAGGTGAGATAAATATTATATGCCTTCATCGACAAATCGCATTACAAATTATTTGTTTTTTACCAGAAAAAGATGATTCGGTTATCGCCGAGAGATAGAAAAGACACACACATACATATCCATCCATCCATCCATCCATCCATCCATCTATCCATCCATCCATCCATCCATCCATTCATCCATCCATTCATCCACCTACCCATCCATCCAGCCATTCATCCATCCATCCATCCATTTAGCCACTCACTATCCATAAATCCATTTATCTATTTGTCAGTCCATTCCTATCCTACTCTTCCTCTTCGCATACATACATATATACATACATACATACAAATATGCATACAAATATACGTACATACATACATACACACGTACATACATACATACATACATACATACATACATACATACATACATACATACCTACCTACCTAACCACCAACCTACCTACCTGCATACAT
>JBCAUA010019377.1:0-12785 GCA_038406235.1 Peronia verruculata | reverse complement strand
AGATGGGTGGGCTGAGGAAAATTGTGTGTTAAGTATCTTTCCTAAGGATACAACATACAACCGTTGCGATTCGAACCGTCGAGATCTGCTTCCAAGACCCGCAACACAATCACTAAGCTAACATCGAAAAAGAAATCATATTTTTGAAGTATGTTGTAATGTAGTGTTCAAGGTGGTCTGAAGTGAGTATGCGGGCTTTCATTTCTAAGAGAGATTCATATCTGCCTTAAATGCGGCTCCAGTCCAGTCTTTTATTGTTGATCTTTTGGACTTGTTGTCGTCGTTTGAAACGAGTTTGAACAAGTGTGGACTGTTGTCAGACCATGAATAAAGGACACGGTGTCAAAGTTTGTTCCAAAATGTGATCTATTGGTCTTGGGAAATGATTGGCAAATTTCGGTGTTTGGCTGCTAGCTACAGAGCTCAGACCGCACTTGAGAAACGGGTTGGGAAGGGGGAGGTCGACGTGCTTGGGAAGGGGGGAGGGGGAGTTCAATTGTTGATGCTGATATCGATGTACCAGGCAGTGACGGCTCACGAGCTGTCTCTCGTGCACACAGCACAGACAAACAAACATACAAGTGGGGCACACAATCCCACAGTGAAAGCCTTCAGTTTGCCTGTCTGTGGAGAATTGAACACACAGACCACAGAGTAGCTTGTAATGGTTGTCGGTGCTGTCACGTGATGTTTGTGATGTAGATCTTCGGTCTGGGAGTGTGCTACTCTTACAGTGTGCGTGTGTATGCGTGGTGTGTATGCGTGTTTGTGAGGGCGTGCGTGCACATTAGTGTGTATGTGTCTATATACGGAATTGACACGCCTCCCAGTTTCACGATTTATCTCGCGTCTTGCTGATTTTGCCACGAGTTGGAAGCGAGCTGTACAGCTTGTAGTATTTGGGCGTAATTACTTAAATCTGACATGCAAGAACTTGGCTCAGTACTGAAAGTCTTTCGTTTTTACAATATCAGACAGCTGAACTAGCTTGTAAATTTAATCAATCTTGACTCTTGTTTGGCTGAACGAGATAGACAGCTGCGTCATTTTGAACAGTTTTTTTTTTTTTTTTTAAATTTTTTTAATGCAGAAAAAGACAGTTAATTCCACCACAGTAAATATTATACCAGGGTTGCTTTAAAAACTGTATAGATTGTCCTCGAAACAAATTTGTCACGTTGTGAAAGATGATCGTCAGTGAGGAATCAACAAATCTTTTGACTTTTGTTTTTTGCACCTGTGTTTTGGGGAGGGGTGAACAGGTCGAGGGAGAGAATGAAGGGTTGGGGTTGGGGGGGGGGGGCGTTCAGTGTTGAGAGCTGAGAGGAGGGGAGTGTGTGGACAAAGCTGATGTTGACCGTAGTTTGTGTGGTGAATGTTACAGGACAAACAGAGAAGAGAGCCAAGGTTACACAGAGCTCATGTCGTTACTTTGTGCTGGCCCAGGCCTCTCTTCCTACTCTGACCAAATGCCTTTTCTTTCCAAACTTCTCCCTTCAAGAAAACTGTGATCTGCTTTTGCGATTTGTTTTCTAATAGATATCGCAGGCAACATTCTGTCGCGTGATTTTTGCGCCAAATAGGCCTGTATTTAATTTTAAGAAAAAACAAAAATTGAAATCATCAATCCAAAAGTATGAGATTGAGATCATGAGCCACTGCAGTGTTGTGACAACATTTCAATTCGAACTTTGTTCTAAGTGCCTATTCCTATTGAACTTCCTTCCACAATCTTGATCGTCCAGTTTTTACTAGTAATAAGTATGCACATAGCTATACACTGCGCCACCTTTGATATGTTTATAGTTAAATTTTTACTCAGAGATATATTCAATTGTGCTAGGAGCAATATAATCGCAATCGTGCAGATGTGTCGATAAATCCGAATATAAAGAAATATGCCAATTAAATACATAATTGTGTCTACAAAACAAAATCGACCAGGGAAAGCCGAGTCGCCTAGAGTGCCAATGACAGTTTTAGACAGTTGTACTTGTTTGGTACTTGCTTGAATTTAAATATTTTTTTTACGTAAAACAATCACTTAATTTTAACTATTGGCACTGCGTTATTTCTCTCTCCATGAATATGGCACTTAGGATAAAGTTCGAACTGAAATGTTGTCAAAACTCTGCAGTGGCTCTTGGGGCAGGTGGACTTCCGAAGGGTCGGAATGTGTTTTTCAGAGAGTGAAATGATGTTGTTGAATGTCCTGTATTGTGGTCAGTTATACATAACGGAGAAATAGTCAAATTGTGATGACAAACAAATGTTTTGTCCGAGTAGTGTCGAGATGTCCGGAGTTCTGGCTGTGCGGGCCCCGGATGTTGGTCGTGTCTGAGGAACGAATGGGTTCTGGGAACTGGGGGACTAATCAGATCGCCTTGAGAATGTCCGGACTTTTAAGCGGAGAGCAGAGGGAGAGAGGACAGAGGTTTTCACAGGTCAAGGTGAACCACGTGACCAGGATTAAAGGTTCTCCCAGGTCCTGGCGGAGGCGAGGTGATTGAACAGTCGGACTCATCACTATCGCTGTGGCCGCCGTATGGGACAGATGTGAACGGACCCCTCTGTTCTAGGATTAAACACTTCGCTGTTCACGAATCAGTCAGAGAGAGAGAGAGAGAGGTGCAGTGGTTGACTTACTTCGTCTCGATGTCCAACAAACAGCTACAGAGCAAGAGAGCGGTAGTTGTTGTAAGCTGGGAATGACGACACTTTGTGACTGAACTCTGTGTCTTATTCCTGATATCATTGCCATTCTTAGCTCTATGTAAAGTATTTTAAACACCTTTGGTTGTTGCTTGCAAATTTGCCTTGTGGCCTTTTGGATCTTTAAACATTTTCGAACGAATACACTTGAGATAGCTTTATTTTATTATTATTATAATTTGTTACTTCCCCTCCCCAAAGAGATTTGTGGTCATAGTAATTTCGATGGCTGTACAGAATAGCTTTCAGTTGTAGAATCCGCACGTTCTCTAATATCTACTGTATGCATCAGCCATGAAGAGAGCTGTGGCTGTCAGACCTACATGAGTCTCTCCACTGTCCAGTATTGATGGTAACTGTTAGCACTGTGCAACACCGTATGCCGTGTTTCTCCTGATCTATTATTTTATCCCGGTAGGATAGAACCGTCCCTCCCAAATTTTGCTATGCACATATGAATTTTAAAGTTATGTGAACACTCATTCAAAGTGAGTGCTGTTTCTGTGGACACGTTCATCTTGTACGGGATAGTTCAAAATATAGAATGTTCAGTATAAAAACCGTGGAATTTAGGGAAATATTTCAGACCACTTTTGCTGTTCACTTCTGTGGATGAGATCTTGGACGTTCTGAGAATACTTAATTGAATTAAGAATTGCTGTTTCTACAGACGTTTTTTTTTTTTTTCCCCCTCAGTCTGTCTAAAGTGAAAGCAGGACAGTGGGAACTGTCTTTTCCAGCTTTGGCAGTGTTGCCTTTTAGAAAAATATTTCAAACAAATTTGTTGTCCATCTCGAATGAGATCTTGAAAATTTTGCGAATATTCAGGTGAAATACTGGATATGGTTATTTCTACAATTGTTTTGATTGATACACCAAAGGTTTTTGGCTGTAAGTACAGTTCAGTGTGAGTACAACATTTTGTGAACCGTCCTAAGATTCGCTTGCTTCCTTTGGACCTTTGGACATTCCTATTTATGAGTGACTTGATAAGTGCCGCTTTATCATACTATTATGTTCAGTGCAATCTAGACCCGGATCAGGAGAGCCATAAATGTAAGTGTTACATTTGGCACGGTTAGATCTATCAAGGGCTCCAGTCTGCCAGGAGATCTTTACCTTGTAGACTTTACAGCCCTCGGACATTGGAGAAACGCTGTGTTATCACAAGAACGGAGAAAATGTTCCTTGTACCGGAGCCAGAGACTTTGAACTGAGATATTTATGAGGTCAGATCACGTCGATGCCAATCTAACGCAGGAGTGTAACGGTGATTATTTAGATGGTCAACACTTTGGTCTGACCGGCGTGACGTCACTGGACGACTGGCGCCTTTAGTAGGGAATTCCTGACGATCACCGCACATTGATCATCTTATTTACAATCTGTCCACTCATTTACAATCCCAAGTATATGGACGTGGAGTTTGGCGGTATTGTAACCCATTCCTGTGACTCAGTGTGTGGGAAGATATTGGGAACTGACTGATATTGTTGTGATGGAAAATATTCCTGTAGTGTTTTTTGTAATAATTTGAGATGTAGAAATCCGTTGTTTCAGTTGTGAAAAGTTGGTCTTGCTCTTATGACAAAATATTTTTACGATCCTTTCAGGGAATAGTTGAAGCCTGAAAATTCAGTCGTAGGAGAGGGCATAGCACGATCTAAGACTTTGTGTACATATGCTCTTTCAAGATATAAAATTGAACAATATTATTTGTGCCAGAGGACAGTGAACGGTAGACTTTTGCGGGAAGACATTGTGAAGAAGATAGCTGTGTAAGATTCAGCAGGAACAAAGAAATTGTGACGAGGGGTAGAGAGAAAGTGTGTGAACAGTGACTGAACTGCCCATGGCTTCCAGTCAGCCTGGACGCTGAAGTTTCACATTTTGGACCATGGATGTTTTTCTGTGCGGTATTATAATCACCAGTGTCTGCAGAGCCATGAGTTTTGTCCTCGTTGTGGTGAGTTTCCTGGGTTACTAGATATCGTTTTTGTGGAGTTCTTCGTGTATGTGGATTCTGGTTCCGGCTCTGAGAAGATAAAACAGAATCGGGATCTGAGAATGGTCGTTGTTGTTGTGTTGTTGTTGTTGTTGTTGTTGTCGTTTGTCGAGGGTGTTGTTGCCGTTAGTGTTGCTGTAGTTTTCGTGTTTATTCCTCTAGCACATTGGTGATTTTGGTAGCCACTGATCTCTTCTCATGCTTTTCGATAGTCCAGCACTCCAGCACATTCAGATGTTCATGTATGTCGTTAGTGTTTTAGATAAAGAGTGGGCGGAGTGCTGCTGTTGGGGCAAAATTTCCAAATTTCTGTGAAAAACAGGACAGCCATTTCAAGCCGAGATAATCCTCCTTTCCAATTATTGAAAGACGGAAGAAAATACAATCATTAATGTCATTGATACCCAGTTTGGCATTGCTGCTTTTCACAAGATGGAAACTCATACCACGTGACAATCTGCGATGTAAATATGTAGAAGTAATGCTTATTGTGTAGATTTCCTGGTCACGTCGTTAAAGATTGTTATTTTACATACATTATGGTTGCATTGGATGTCGAGGGGTACAAACATCTTCCTTGGACGAATGTCATAAAGTAGTGAGAGGATGCGAATGGGAGATCGTTTCGCAGATTATCTGCCCCTTCCAAAAGAGGGACTCGTGCAAGGGGAGATCATTTTGACTACTTCATACGTCCCTTTGCCAGATACGAGAGGCCTTGAGTAAGCAGTGTAAAGAGAAAAAAAAAAAATCCGTTTACTTCATGTCATGCCAAAGACTGATCACAACAAAAATTGAAAAAAATATAGCAATAAGAAGGAAACGTTCCCTTTACAGCATAATTTCTTTAGGAATTTTTCATGGTGTATGTTTCAAGCAAAGGGCGGAAACGTGATTTTTTTTTTTCCTCTTCACACTGCTTGTTCACTCCCTCATTTATCTGGTAAAGGGAAGTAATAGGAATGAGCACAACGGTCTCCGATAGAGGGAATCAGGAACGATATGTTATAGATTTTAGGGGGAAATGTTTAGAAAAAGAGGATGTTAGAAATTACTGGGAAAATGACAATGGCAACAAAAGTGGATAGTTTGACAAGAGAAAATTAGCAGAAAGTGATCAGTGAGTCATTTTTGTGGCGGTCAGCCACAATTAAATACTGTTCTGTGCTGGAGGCATAAGCTAGAAACCGACATTGTCGAGAAGGAAATACGAGAAGATTTGTGCTCTTTGTTTAAAACTGGAGAAACACAAAACTGAGTAGTATGACCAATAATTTGGATCATATTGCGAGCTGAGTTCTTTGTTGTCCTATATCCATTTTTGGCAATTTGATATATATGTCATGTGAAAGAGGGATAGCAAATCTACCATATATTGTAGTCATTTCACCTATACTATCTCTTGCCCAAACAGGTATATTTTGACATTTTGATATTTTGCTAAACACAACTCATCAATTTTCTCAAAATGTGAAAAAAAAAAAAAAAATGAGATAGGCCAACCGAGAACTGAGCTTGCGATGTTATGAACTTTTCTGAAATTTCTGTTGAACAGGTTTTAAAATATAAATGGCGAAAGTGAGGATGTTGTTGCTTTTGTTATTATTGTTGTTGTTGTTGTTTCCATTGCTTGTTTATACACCTGCCTCGTCTGGATCGTAAAGGGAAAATGGTTCACTGGGGAAAAAAGCGCATTGTCAGTGGCTGGCACTGACACGAAAACAGTCTAAGTTCACACACGCCCATTGTGTGGAAGAACAGTAGGTGGATTGTCTGATGTCCGGCAAGGGCTGAGTATGGCACGCACTATTGTGTCCAGTTGTTGACTTGCCTGCCCCGACATGACCATTACAAACACTGACCCTGCCCCACACTGGACGTTAGAATAGCCAGGACTATTGTTTCGCTCGTGCATGACCCGGTCACGTGAGGTCAGTGTCAGCGCGCGGAACTCGTCGGAAACAAGGGAGGAATTTTAACTCTCAGCTGGTTCGTTTCTTTTGGTTGTTTTTGGGGTCGTTCTCAGGGAATTTCTAAAACAGTTCTGTGGCAGAGTGCAAAACGCGTCCGCAGAGCAGCTGGAAAATGTCATCCTTGTTTGTTTGTTTGTTTGTATGAATTTGTTGTCACCACATGTGGGGCCTTTTGTGGAACAGCTTGCAATGACACATGCGAGAGAAGCTATTTTATTTGGCGGGTTATTTACCTATCCTCGTGTGACGCTTCTTTATTTTTACGATGGTGAAGCGTTTTTAATGTCCGAAATAGGAAACCCTCCTTGGCATGAGGGTTCCGTTTCCTTTTTGCACCAAGGTTTGCCATTTGTGAATCTCAGCTTTGTAAATTCGTCTTTTCTCACCTCAGACAATGTTTAAGCGCATTCGTTCAGCCGCACAAAGAGGACGGTCTGAGCAATTTTAGTGCGTAAACTGCACTGTTTTACTTTTCAGTGCGTAAACTGCACCGTGCAACTTTTCAGTGCGTAAACTGCACTGTGCAATTCGTTATCCCCCCCCCCCTTTTTTTTTGTGTTGCCCTTCTCTCTTTCTATCCCAGCTACTCTTTCTTATCCTCTTTGGAATATCGTGCAAAGAAAAGTCATATTCATCTGTCTATGTTTAATTATATATACCTTTCTACCTGTCTTTCTCTTTCCGTCTCTCTATTCCTCCCTCCTACCTACCTACTGATATCCCTAACCACCAATCTGCAGTCCTATCTTCCTATCTCTATCTTGCCTTTCTACCCATTTACCAAACTGTCTATCTTCTGGCCATTTGTGCTAGTTCACCTGCGGGCCGATCTATCTACATTCCTTGTCATATATTTTCTGTCTTTCTATCTTACTATCTACCAAGCTATCTAACTATTTACCTACTTACCTATCTGCCTACCTACCAACCTACCTCTGTCTGTCTGTCTGTCTGTCTGTCTGTCTGTCTGTCTGTCTGACTGACTGACTAAATAAATAAATAACTTAATACATCCAGCTAGTCTACTTGCTAGACTTTTTAATTAATCCATCCAGTCCGACTGTATCCCCGTCTACCAAAACCTAACCTCCATCTTCTTACCACCTTCTCCCGCAGAGCTACGAGTGGGCCTTGGAGGCCATGAAGTACGTGTCCAGTATGCGGATGGAGCACAGCAGTACGGCCGAGGGCCTGGACAAGTTGCTGAGGAGTTTGACCATCTACCTGACAGAGCACCAGCCCATCCCAGAGGACAGCTTTGCTCTCATGCTGGAGACAGCCCAGAGACTGAGGAATGAGAAATTACTGGAGCAGTGCCGGGTGGCCAAAGCCAGGTGTCAGGTCTGTCAATCAGCCACTGGTCTCTCCCTGTCTCTGGTTCTCTCTGACTCTCGCTCTCTCTTTCTCTCTTTCTTTCTCTCTGTGTCTGTCTGTCTGTCTGTTTCTCTCTCATTCTTTTTCTATCTGTCTCTATCCTCACTTTCTCCTTTCTTTCATTCTTTCTACCTCTCGTCGTTCCAATCTCATCATCTCTTTCCATCTTACTATTTTACCCCTCTCTCTACCTTTCTCATCTTTCCTGTATTTATTCCTCTTTCTGTTTTCATTTTGTGTGTTTTCTTCACTTTTTTTCCCTCACTTTCCCTTTTTGTCTGTCTTTCCCATCTTTGTGTTTCCTCACATCGTCTGGGCTAAGCCATGCCTTGAACTGAATGGTTTACTTTTGGGATCTTAAAGTTTAAATCTGCAGGGAGATCAGCGTAACAGTTCGTGTGGCCACACAGTTTTTCTAAGTAATATTATCATGGAAAGTTAAAAGTTTTTTGTTTTGTATTTTGTCCCGAAGAAATGTCAAAGCCTCAAAGATCTGTGGTAATATTTGGACAGTTTGAACTCTGTGGTATATGACCTGTTGGTACTTTGATTTTCACTGAACAACTTGTGATTAAATATTTTTGTAACATGTTGTGGTAGATATGTATTTATTGAAAAGGGGGTGGGGGGGGGGGGGGACAAACAGACAAACGGACAAACAAAATATTCAAAAATTGTAAGTCCCTTGGTGGTGTCATCAGTTCAGTCCATGAACTACAAAATTCCTGCAAGAGAATGTGTCCCTACTGACCAAAACATGTCTCAGATAGAACTGTAAGAAAAATATATTGTAAAGATTTGTTATAGAGATAGTGTGTTTCCCGGAGAGTGTTTTTTGTACACAATTATGTCCATAGAAAATGTTTTCCTTACTGTTTGTGTCCTATGTAGAATGCGCAGATTATTTTGCCCATAGAGAATGTGTCCCTTACCGATTGTGTCCCCACGTGTCCCCAGGAGACCCACCAGTTACTCCAGCTGAGACAGACTTCCCTCAGACGTGCCCGGAACCAGATGGAAGTAGAACAGGCCTTGAAGGTTGGGGAGGGCGGAGCCGAGAAGGATAACAGCCAATCCAAACCTTCCCCTTCATCGCCTTCTGTCTTCGATGTCCACGATATGGCCCGGCCCATTGACCACATCTCTCAGGACATTGACCACCACACCTCCGGCCAGTCGTCCAGTTTCTTCTCCACACCCCCGTCTTCCCTCCCCGGCATCGCTACAAACAACAGCTCCAACCAGACCAAACTGCCAATGGAATCCACGCCCAGGACAGCCGAGGAAAGTCGTGCCCAGTGTCAGCTGTGGCAGCCCCAGGACTCTAGTACTCCAGCCTTCTCCAACTGGCAGAGCGCTGGGACCGGCATCGAGGGCTCCAGAAGAGTTGGGTTCAGATCTGAGCATGGTTCTAGTCATTCGCTAGGTGTGAGCGCTAGTGCTGGACCAGGAGGTGGTGGTGGTTCCCCACAGCTCCAGTCTCCAGCCACAGAACCTTCTAGTCCTTACAGCAGCGGCAGCAGCAGCATCGCCAGTCCTCACCCTAGCCCCTCTAAAACACCTTTGACATCGTCCCTGTCAGCGCCTTTACCATCCTCATCTTCATCGTCCTCGATGGTCTTGCCTCTGTCCCCTACCCTCTCAGCGGCGGAGACGCCAAGAGGTGCCCGCCCCTACCAGCCATCCTCTTCCATATCTAGACTGTACAATTCCTCGCCCACTCGGACTTCCCCAGGCTCAGCCGTATCCGGCACATCCAAACTGGCCTATGGCAGGGACATCTCGCAGCCTGGGCAGGCCCGTAATGCCCATAGCCTGCCTGCAGGAGCGTCACCGGGCTGCAGACCCCATAAGAAGATGCTGAAGCGAGCTAGTACGGCGCCTATTCCCATGCTGACCTCCCCTATCCTGGAAGAAGAGCCTACTACGGGCCTGCACAGCCAGGGTACAGATGGTGGTGCCGCCCCTGATGCTGGTGGTGCAGACGGTGATGGGGACGGAGGTACCAGAGAACAGAGAAATGCCAAGTCCATCAGTATGATCACAGGCAGCTCCGAGTCCTTGCCGAGGTGAGTTGTCAAACTGCTGTCGTCTCTCTCGCTTTATATCTCTCTTTGCTCCTTTTTTCGTCTCTCTGTCCACTATTCTCTCTCTCTCTCTCTCTCTCTCTCTCTCTCTCTCTCTCCGTTTGTGTTTCCTCTCTCTAGTAATTTTCCTTTACAAACTTTTTCTCTTTTGCAGCTCTTGAACTTGAACATTTTATAAGAGAATGTTACAGTAACTCTCTGTGTTTTATCGAACTTATTATCGAACTTCACAAGTCACTTATCATAAGATAATTTGAATCCAGTACTATGTCTAGAATCTGTTACAGCCTTTATAAAGTTGTCATTAAAGATGCAGGTTTCCAGAACATTTCACAGTAGATCTCTGTCTGAATACAGCTGTGACTTTGAGCTGTTTGGGGTTTTAATTTCGGGCAGTTCAGAGAGTTAGCGCGAGGTGTAGTCAGCTATCAAAAGCAACTTGGCTTGTTTGTTACGTGACAACTGGGCGCTTACGATCAGACACTACGTGTGTTGTCTCATGCAGGCTGACTCATGCAACCTTCTCTTACCGTCTAACGATAACACAACGACCTAAACCTCAGCCTATCTCACAGCTCGCTGGCCAAGTCTTAAGTCTGGATTGGCCTGTGTCCGACCAGAATTTGACGAATTTTGGCCTCATACTTGCTGATATAACGGGAATAAAAAATGAAATTGTCACCGCCCAGAAATTTACAGAACCCAATTTTGCCAGTTGAAGGACTGTCACGGCCCCTGAGCTGTTAGCCATAATCTGTGAGAGGCCTATTTATACATAACCTAGAAAACATTTTTGATAAGGACGTTTGTGCACTCCAGATAAGCTGTCCTCGAATTAGGCGCAGAAAAAGACCAATCGTATTGTGCGCATTGTGTAAGTTGGCTTGTTTTGGGGAATCAGCCCAGATATTCAAATCGAGAGTATTATTACTTGTATTCACCGACCTCCCTGGACAAATAAATGCCTGCTCGTTTTGCTTTTTTCCTTCATCTGTCGTGAAATCATCCAGGATTTTCAGTTGGAGAGGAGGGCTATTATTAACAGGTGTCCTTGAAAACCTGCTCGTTTTGCCTCGTATGTGGATTTAGTGGCTGGATTAGTGAGTATCCCAATAGGCTGTCCTGTGACGCTAAGCCCCGGGCAATCTCCTTTGTCATTTTGTTGGTGATTTTCATCTGGGAAGAATATCAGTTTGTGGTCAGATCTGTTCTGTCCACGTCTTGTGTCGCTTGAGGCGGACAGTCCAGTATTGCGAGAACGATCTGCGCTCGTCCTGTGAGAAGTTGTGGGCTTTCAACTGACGGATTAGCTCAGGTGTCTGGCCTGGAAAAATATTAGTGGTCATTGCCTTGTCTGAGTATAGCGGTTGTTCAGAAAACGTTGAAAAAACACAGCGATTTTGAACAGCGCAGTAAGAAATTGAACTGCTGTCTTTTCATGGAAGAAGTTAGTGGTAAGTAGTGAAGTTTTATATCAAAGGTCCTGATCACATACCCTGTGTTTTTGCCTTATTTATGCTTTCAGCTGCACTGCAAATGGCTGTCTCGGCGAATTCATTATTTATCTTTTCAGTACGCCATTAATATTTTACCGTTTCCTGTATTTTGTCACTCGACCCCAGAACTCTGCCATGTCACTACGATTTGTGTAACCATTATTTCAATTGTGGGACTCTTTGAATCTGTAGGTGTTTGTTTTCTCACATCAAGACTTGCTTGAAAATAGATCTTGTTGTCTGAGATTGCGAGTGAGCAGTAGGTATAGTATCTACGTGTGTGGGCGTTGTGACATTTTCACAGAGATTCGTGTCAATGTCGAGTTCTAGTTACGCCATTGCTAGGCGATATGGAAGATAGTCTTCTGGTGTTCAGATTTGTGTTTCAGTTGTGTTTAGGTGTACATTTGTTGTTGTTGTTGTCCTTCTCGTTGTTGTTGTTGTTGATGTTGTTGTGAGTTATCGAAACATTTGCTCCTGAAATGTCAGCGCTTGATGGACATCAGTTACATCTACATCTACAGGCGCTTAGTGCAAAGATGCGAGGGAGGTTTTTTTTTTTTTTTGAAGCCTTTCAGTCCTAAGAAAGTAGGATTATCTCGGCTTTTTCGAAGTTGTCAGTTTTTGCTGAGAAATTTTGTGGGTAGAAATTTGTAATTTGAAATTTTGCCCGGACAGCGGCACTCAGCCTACTCTTCCCTCAATTTTGAACTGCCAAAGGTTCTTTAACGTGCGTAACGTACACACGGGACCTCCGAAATATATTCTCCCTTATCCAAGAAGGCTGGACGTCGGGTTTCCCTACCCACAGGAAGCCAGGGGACCGTTGAGTCTCTCGATCTTCGTGTCCTTTCATCCCCCGATGCAGGACCCGCGAGTCGATCCGGGCCTGTTTTCTCCATGACGCCATACCACAGAGCCACTGCGTCCCCTTATCACAAAACGATGGCATAGCGAACAATTATAATATGTAGCCGGTGATAGTATTGTACATGAAATTTGACTCACTGGTACGTCAAATCGCGATGGCGACAGCGATGGAATCAACAGACTGCAAACTTACTTTACTCTATCCAACCAGACCTTGGATCTTGGCCAGGGTGTGCTCAGCCGCGAAGACGAGACCAGGTGGTCCTCA
>JBCAUA010019366.1:0-12785 GCA_038406235.1 Peronia verruculata | reverse complement strand
TAAAAGAAACTCACGGCAGTGGCTTCGATTTATGCGAGACGCATTTAATGGGCACAAAGAGGAAAAAAAATCTATTGCTTCGTTTTTATTCGAATTATCAGAAATTCGCATTATCAGAGTTCAGTTTGCGTGGACTTGACTGTATTGTGTTTAAGACCATTTTTAAAGTGAGATGCAAATTCACCTCCTAAGTTTTCTCTACTTTCTTAAAATCCACCAGGCAACCGTGAGGCCATTGCAAAACCAGACAGCTTGAAATATGAACCTGACTACAAAGGATTCCATAGCAAACTCATGGAAAACCTTCATGTGGAACCCTCGAAAAAGAAGAAAAAGAAAAAGGACAAGAAACCAGCAGAACATACAGAACATACGCCAGAAAGGGCTGCCAAGAGAAAAGCAGTTACATCCATTAGCGGAAGTCCTCCGGATGATGCTAAAAAAGCAAAACCTGCAGCAGAGCCTGAAGTGTTTGACTCTTACAAATTTTCTTTGAACTTGATCAATGGAGAAGTGGATACATCCCAAAGTCCAGTCGGGAAAGATTCCAAAAACAAATATGTGCTGTTCATTGGAAATCTTCCGTACGACATTACACGAGAGCAGCTAGAAGAACATTTCAGAAAAACAGGTGAGTCTTTCTCCTGTTGACCCAGTTACTTTGAAATGCATTGTGTATTCACTTTTACCAAAAAAAAAAAAAAATGAATCAGTCTACATTTTATCAGGGATATGACTCGTCAGTATCCACTGATAAAAGTATAATCACTAAATTTAAATGTTATTTAATTTGAAACTGTGCAGTTGTCAGTGTTTGTGAGTACTGGACAAGTTGGTACAGTAGGCTCCGGATATAAGCACTGCGAAAACAAGCACACTCCGCTCAAATGCACGCTTTGGTCCCATGACAGATTTTTTACCTTATAATTTATATGCATGTAAGCATGCTCACTCTGCATACAATCACGCTTAGCAAGTGAAAACCATAAGTAAAAAAAAAAAAATTCAGCTAGCAATATGAGCTATCTCCCATGTAGGCCTACTATCTGCTACCGAAGGATGGTTTCCTTGAGTACAATGATGTAATGTCATTTTATTGATAGTAGGAGGATGCAGGAGGCTTGAGTTACCCTAGCCACTGGTTTTCGCTATGGCCGTCCGACACTTGATACAACCATTGCCATGTCAGACCTTGTAATGTATGCACACCCCCCTGAACAGCGGTGCCTTACACAGTGAGGGTGTGTAGTGTGGTGTAGTCTTAGAGTAGTAGAGTCGAGGAAGTTCGCCACCCTGCTACACCTGTCAACTTTGGAATAGAATATCCTACCCATTCCCAGACGAGTTTAAGTGTCACACTGTCTAATTCCAGCCAGTTTGATCAAGATGCCTTGTCTGCTTGTCTGCATGCAGACGCTGATTCGCCTTTAGTTAGTCCCTTGAGGTATAAAGTGTAAATTGTTACGTTCCCTGTCTCACTCTGCATATACACACGCTCCGCATATAAGCACACATTTCAGCTCTTCCCGCCACCGTACTTATATCTGGAGACTACTGTATCATTTTTCTCTCAGAAACTTACAGTTAGTTAGTTTCTATCAGGTTTCTACTTTTAATTATGACAGAGGAAGTACAGATGTTTTCCTGTGTTGAATTCTGTCAGAACAGTTTGTATTCCGATGGTAAGAATTTTCTTGTGAACTACAGGTGGAATCAAAGCAATACGCATTCCTCGGGAAAAAGGCAGTGACAAAGGACGAGGTTTTGCCTACATGGAGTTTGACAGTCGCATCAGCCATGGGGTAAGTATAGTATAGTGGCACCAAATTATTTGTGTTGTTATTCAATCATCATAGAACATTGTTTCTTGTTTAGGAAGGTCCCAAGTCCCATTCATGTCAGTCAATATGCATATGTGTGATATATATCTACAGTTTTAATCTTACTAGATTCAAACTGTCAGGTGCAGGTGATTCCCATACATACATACAGATACATCCATATATATCTATATAATAGAAAACTAAAGGTAATGTAACAGACATGAGGAAAGGGGAAGGCGAGGAAGAATAATTTTATTTCAGTTGGCTCTGAGAAAAAAAAACAAATAAAAAATCTGAGAACAATAATTTTATTGTCTGAGCTAAGGGGTCATCCAGATTATGTAACCACAGCAAAAGATCAAATGGATTTGGGTCAACTTTTTCATCTGATCTCATCAAGAAGAAATCACAGGTCTGAGATGATGTGACATCTATAAAGTTTTTGTTATGTTTTACTCTGGAATGCCAATTGGGGCTTAGTGTATTTGAGTACACACAAGTAAATTGTACATCTGCAGCATGTAATCTATTGTTATAATCAAAAGACAAAGAAGATGTGACTCATAAAGTGAGATTACTCACAGTTCCAACAGAAAATTTAAATTCCAGTTGGCTTTATACATGTATAAACTCTCAAGTGGAAATGAATTAATTTCTTCAAAATGATTGAACTTTCAGCTAAATTTGCAGTTATAGAGGAAAGCAGAAATAGTCTGTGGAGAGTGTTGCATTTTAAAAATTTTTTTCTTAGTATACATCTTTGCAGAAATAATCAGCATGATTCAGTGAGACAGGTTTGATTATTTGTCACATAAGTGGCTGAAAATGACGTAGTTGTCAAAATGAACTTTTGCTGAGAAAATTGTTTTTACTGGCCATATGTCTCAGGCCATATGTCTCAGGAGTTTTTGCTGACTGTTGGATGAGAGGAGTAGCTTTGACTGGGAAGATCTCAGCACAAAAGAACTATTGTGGTAAATTTTTTTCTTAACAAAGTCAAGTACCCAACCCTTATTTCCCTCTCTGCCGACACGAGAAACTAGGTGCTTGGAAAATTTGATATCAGAGACTCATTTGACCTGGATGCATGACATTTGTATTCTGATTTGAACATTTTCACCATTACTTGGCTCAAGATTCATTTCTCTTTTGTTTATTCCAGATTGCTTTACGCCTGCATCAGACGACACTGGGAGGGAGGAAAATCAATGTGGAGTTCACATCCATTGGAGGAGGTAAATCCAAGGCGCGCAAAGAAAAGCTGCAAATGAAAAACAAGAAAAGACGGAAAATGAAAATGCAGTACTGAAATGCTGGTAGACCACATTGTTATCATGACAGTATTTCCAAATGCTGATGCTCAAAATTTCATGTGTACCATATACATTGGTCATTCTTATCAGCTAGTTCATTGGCATACAGGCTAGCTAGCTTTGTAAAGATGTACTAGAAGTGAAGAGAATTCAGCCAAACCAAAACTTTTCCATCTTTTCTGAACCAAATCTTACTTTCTACCTACACTTCATTTGGCTCCATGTTTTGAATGTTATTTCTACAAAGAGCATTTTTCTTTGACAGTGCGGCTATGAAGATCACAAAAAAAAAAAGTCACTTGTTCACATTGAGGGCTTTAAAAAAAATTGTTTTCAAAGGCATGCAAAACGCATCAACTTCACATCATCATAGAATAGTTATCGAGCTGAGTTTCAAATTGTACTGTTCTTATGGCTGTATGCATTTCAAGGATATTGTTACAGATTTTAAAATTTTGTTTTGCATATGCAATGAGAAAAAATGAAAAATTACAATGACAGCAGTGATTCCTCTGAATCAAAGAAAAATAAGCAGTACCTTACAATCTGGATGATCTGGTTAGAGAATACTGTTGTCACAAAAGTTAAGTGTCTAACTTACTGATGCTGAAACACAGAGTAAAAGTCAGCCCAACTATTTTCAGGTAAGCCACACTAAGATTCCAGCAGTTGGAAGTGAGCGATGTGCAGCTGTAGGACTCAGTTTGGTCCAGGAAAATGGGAAAACTTGTGAATCACAGATCGGTTGAGGTCGATCACGCTGTCCTGTTTCTGATACAACCTGGATGACCAGGGGAAACAACTGAGCATGCTCGAGATAAATTTACGCTTTTAATTTGTTATCTCCCTTAAGCTAGTCACCCATTGAGATTTCTCACCTATTACAAAAATAAAAGCCTAGTCAATCAGCTGAATGTAAGTGTCAAGCTAAACCTGATTCCTCAGTTGACTGGGTATAGGTTGACCAGTGCATACTAAGCATTATTTCGAAAGGCTGACATGTTTAGGCACATTTTTAGTCACATTGACAGGTCCTGCCAATAATGGCACCTTCCTTTTCCTGGCTGGTTAATGGATTGAAAAACTGACAGGATGTTGAAAATCTGATAGGGTGTATATATTACCATTTGTTCCTATGTCACGTATCATGCTGGATGCCCAGTTATGTTTTGCTCAAAATTTGAGTGCCCAGTTCTTACTATTTTGACAGTGATCATTTGTAGTTTCAGCCCAAGTGACAAGACTATAGTGTATAGTAATGATGCGTCATATTAGGTGTGCACTGCAACTCCAGAAAAAAAAAGTCGTACAAGATTTGAACATCAGCTATTGTTTTACAGAGTGTAAAATGAAAACAGCAGTGTGATCATCAGTGTACTGTGTGTGTGGTATCCACCTTCACTTCTCTTATTTGTCTGCCATACTTGATAGTGACAGATCTCTCTGGTGATGACACTTTCTGTGTCTCGCTCCCTCTGTAGTCAGCCAGCTAGGGTGCCACTTTTAGATATGCCTATGACTGTGGTTTAGTTCATACATGTGACAAATTTGACCTCAGAATAAGAGAACTGTTATGTACTTGTGTTGATAAAGACAGGGTTTATTCTTTCAAGTGAATGAGATGCAACACAATGAAATCAGGTTCTCCTCAAATTTTGAGCATATAAATTATTGATATCACTGTGAAGATTTTTTACTTTTGGTGTGAAAATTTTGTTCTACATTAAGTAGAAGTCGAGACATAGGGAGTTACAGAATATGGGGATAACCTGTTGCTGCAACTGAATGTAGCGAGAAATGGCTGATAACTTATGTTGATCCTTAAGCCATGCTAGTAAATTACAATTTTTGGGATTTTACTCAGTTTATTTCAGCAAATTTATCCCTGAAATGCATTTTTTAGTTTGATGTATAGGAGGACTGCGAAGACAATAAATTTGCACCAAAAAAATTCCTTTTTTCATAATACCTGATTTCTTTCATCACTTGGGTTTGACGAGTGCCTGATTTCATTGCGTCTTGTCTCGAATGTGTTTTGCTAAACACATGAAAACCTAATGGTTTGTCATTGTAAGATATATAGCAGTTAATTTTTTTTTATTTTTGGGGAAGGGGGGGTTGTTGAAAATCAGGTCATATAACACTCTTGCACAGTTCTTCAGAATTTTAGAATGGCACTTTGTTGTCAAACCCATCATATGGACTTATGTGTATGTCCAAGAACAGTTTCTTGAGGGGAATCTGAAAACTTCTTCACATAGGCCATGTAGTGCGTTGTATTGCTTATGACACAAGTCAACAGTCTACTGGCCACTAAGCAGAACATAGCAATAGCTTACAGTTTCTCCCTCTGCATGATGTAACTAGAATGTGATAGCGTGTGCAATGGGGGTATCAGATTTTAAAATTACAACATCATAGTTTTACAAAGGGATTGAGTAATTGCAAAAAAAAAATCAGATATAGCACAAGTAATTCCAAGATTTAGAGATACAATAAGCTACACAGACTGATGTCTGATGCAAATAAAGACTATGCTTTTCATGAGAGGGAAGTAGATCAAAGTTTGCAATGATCAAAAGTTATAGATAAGTGGATAAGAACTTATACAATGTTTTCATTTTAAAAATTGCAAGATTGCTCATACCTTCACATTTACTCTGAGGTTTCACGGAGATTTGCATGCCAGTTCAGAATTACTTGCACATAGGATTTATATTACATGTATGTTGTGTGGGCCTTCATGATCACTGCAAACTGGGTATTCTCTTTTGTCTTGTTAATGTTTTGCTTTTGTTTTTTGTGTTGATGTCTGTAAAACCTCAATGAGGTCATTTTTACCAGTTTCAGGGAAAGTTTTGCAAATTAACATATTTATTGAAAACCTTATCATTTTATAAAACAGAAAACTTGATCATGTTCATAAACCTCATTGTATAAAATAGAAAACTTGATCTTGTTCATAAACCTTATCATCATCGTCATCCATTTTTTACCATTTGTGCATATACGTATTTTCATTTTTTTTTTTCTCATATGGGCCATTTTTCTTCATATCTCTTCTCATCATGTATAGTCATTTATATCACTCATTTTGATAAACTGTTTCTGTTGTCATTGATGTATATTTTTGTACTTTTTTTTTTCTTTCCAGATTTCATTTTTTTCTCTTATCATATTATTATGATTACCTTTTGTATAGTTCTGTTTAATGTAATTCTCCAGTAATTATGGATTGTGTTGTGATTTGTGACATAACCAGGTGGAATCAGTCTGATGTCAAAGGGAACTTTTTGAAAATTAGATTTTATACGAACTATGGACTCTCAAGAGTTATATTTGCTCATGTGTATCTTTGCACAAGACAGACATCGCTGGATAATTTATTACTTTTCTTCAAGATGATGTTTAAAACCATATCCTTTCCACTGCTGATTACCAGTAGCTGCTTAGCAGGAAACATCTGAGATGAGACTTTTTGCACCTGGTCAGATGACATTTCATTGGCTGTATGACAAAGAGGCAAATAGGTATCAACCACTGTATGGTAAAAAGGCGAACCCGTAACTTCTCTGCATGACAAAGAGGGGAATTAGTAAGATAATTTGTTGACTGATTCACCTTTTTTGTCATACAGAGGTTTGTTTTCTGTTGACCCCTTTGTCACACAGCGAATGGTTTGTGCAAAGAGCTTTGTGTAAATGTGCAGGTAATTAGCCATACAGTCTTGTTGTAACACTTCGATTGTGTCGGTTGTGTGCGTTGGTAATTGTGCATGAGGACATGCACGTATGAATTAAGTCATCCACTCGGACCCTAGTTAGTATACTATCAGTTTCACCTCTATTATTACTCAAGTTGTGAGAATAGACAAAAAGACATGAACTCAGTGAAAGTTCTGTGTGCCATACTCGCATGTGTACACATATCAGTCATAGCACCCGTATCACTGTCAAAAGAATGTGTTTGTATGCGTCAAAAGAATGTTTTTGTATGTTTGTACGTGTTTGTGGGATGATTTGTTTCGTTCAATGCCAAACTTGTACAGCAACTCAGGGGATTTGTTTTTGTCCAAGGTTTCATGCCACACAGAATTTCTCCTTCAGTGTTGTGACTTCATGTTTGATGTTGGGCATATCAGTTACAGTTTGGTATTATTGTTTGTTGGTTTGTTTGTTTGACATTTGTTTATGAAGAGATCTGTACCATCTTCATCCTAACTCATATACATCTCATATGATTGTGTACTCACAACGCATGTGTTTCTTTCTCCATACATCTTAATGTCATTTCCCTGATGAAACTGTATGCAAGACATCATCCTTGTATCATGATCATTTATTTATTGCTAAACCTCATCTCACCTCTGTAAAAAAAATAACAATCCTCTTAAAATTCGCTTTTCCCAGACTTTGCAGAATTCCAGTCTCTTGTTCAATGGGACAGATCCTGATTAAATTGCATGTAATATTAAAATTGCAAAAAAAAAAAAAAAATGTAATTTTGCTCAAACAGTTCTGCTCACTTACCCCCAAAAGGCTTTTGAATGTCTTGACGAAAGCTTTGCCCATAACAAGAATACAAAAAAGGCCGTTGATGTCTTGAGTTAGGATTTGCCTGGACGGGGTAGGGTACAAAAGTCCTTGTACTGGTATCTGTTATGTTAAAATCTTACCTTTATCCGTCACACCAGGTCTCTGTTAAACCTTCACCCCAACTCTACTGTGACCCACTTTCTGTTTCCCTCAGCCAGTTATCGACATAGAAAAGTGCATTTTCTGTTTCGGAGGAATGTGGTCTATGGGCTGTAGTTCTTAGAAATGATATCTACATGTTTTTTTTCTTTTTTTTTCAGTCCATCATGTGCCATTCTGATAATTTAGATAAATGATAGCTGGGAATGTATATATATAATATTAACTTTTTTTATTAACTTTTTTCCCTTTTTTTTTTTTTTCAACTTTATATATTGCATCAGGAATAATGACTTAGTGAATCTGGATATTGTGTGATGTTCTTGCATTCCTGACAAAGGAGGATAGCTAATCTGTCTGGCCATCACCTTGACCAGATAAGTCTGACCATCACCTTGACCAGATAAGTCTGGCCATCACCTTGACCAGATAAGTCTGACCATCATCTCCTTGACAAAATAAGAAAAAAAACAAAAAACATTTGTAAGAAATTGTTCAAGCTGTTGACATTACTAGTGACATAACTCTCTAGATAGGTTGGATTTACTTAATGTTGTTACAGCTTCTCAGCATTGTTTCATATCTGATTATAGACAAGTTGTTTTTGTTCAGTGTTTTTTGTTTTTGTTTTGAAGATTTGTTCTTCATGTTGTTTGTTTTGCTTTGCTTATTTTTTCCTTTGTATTTTCAACCATAGACAGATCTTTCGACCTTTGGCACTTTCGACACTTCTTTTTTTTTTTAATGTTGTTTGCTCTTCTGTCCATCTATCTAGTTCTGTTCAGTATAGATGCATCTCTTTGGTTACCATATAGTTAGACTGTTTAATGTTTCATTTCTTGACCATAAAGAAGGAATACAGAGCCTGTTTGTCAGCATTTATTTTGGCTTTGCTCAGTTTATTTTATTTTTATTTTTTTTCCTTTTCTTTACCTTTCTGTTGTTGATTATGTTTTTGTAATTGTAATGTTTTGCTTTTTTTTTTCCCTGCTTCTTTTTTTTTTTTTTTACTGTAGTTGTAGTGTTTTACTCGTTTGTTTGTACATTTCCATCATCCTGTTTCTCGTTTGGTTTTCCTGATGTTACACAAAGTTTTCTCAAATTTTCATGGGGACGGAGATTGAATGATTACTGAGGTTACTTATCCATATGTCTTGTGCCGAGAGCAAATGAGTCACAAGTCACTCCAGGTGATCGTAAGTTACGGCCGTTTTTAACAATTTTCCAACTCAGATACCAAATTTTTCTTTTCAGGACAGAAAAGATTGAATTTTCGTTTAGTGAAAAAGAAATAAAAAAATTTTGGTATCTCATTTGGAAAATAGTTAAAAATGGCCAAACTTGAAATACCCTTGATCGACTTCCGACTCATTTACCCTGGGTGTGAGACATATGAGTGGCTTCATCAAATCTGAATACGCTCTAGCGTACAACACTAGTCTTAATGTTGCAAGGCATTTAATTTTCAGTACTTTTCAGAGAAAAAATATTTACATAGCACAAGTCATTTTGATGGAATGTTGATTTGTTTGTGTAGGGGTTTAAACACATGTACATATGTATATTGTGCCAAACACACCAAAATATGTTTACATGTCAAGAAGAAGATGAAGAAGACAGGAAAGAGAATGGGACAGAAGACAGGAGCAAGGAGAGAGAGAAAAGATATGTCACTCCTGGAATGTCAAGGATGTCATTTCATGGGAGACATCCCACCAGTGGCCTTCAGGTGGGAGCAAAGAATCTACTACATGTATATACTGTGGGCTCCCAAGGGAGTGGGTGAGATATGCTATAATGCTTCCATTCAACACTAACTAGTATATGTAATAGATAATTCCATAGGGCACACTTGTACATGTATTTGTATTTTGATGGCATAACCCAAAAGCTGTCATAGTCTCATACTCAGAAATGCCATGAGATATCAATTGCAGTTTGGCCTAAGTATTGGTAGAGTATCCTAGAGCAGTGACAACGTGGACTGTTTTGACTGTTTCGTGGACTGTTTCCTAGGAACACAATGTATGCATGAAGCACATTAAGTGTTTACAATCTGTTGCATGTCCCAGCAAGTACTTGAAATCTGTACTGTATCATCACTCTGCCTCTACAGCAACGGTGTAGGTCAGACTTATACCAAAATGTTACCGCAGCTGTTTCAAACCATAGCATGAAATCTATTACTCGTGCCAAGTTTTAGATCATGTCATGAAAACTTGAAGTACACAAACAGACTTTTTATTAGATGTAACAGTAATGCACTAAAATTATAGTGGTGTAACTCATCAAATGACCTGTGCTGCAAACATTTTTTTGTCTCGGTATTTCAGGGATGTCAAATTGCCTACTTTAGTAGGATTTCCTACTTTTTGGCTGTCAGTAATTTCTCCTTTGGCCTCAAATCCACTCTTATTTACCTTTAACGTACATGTACTTCATTTAATGTGCTGTTAAAAAGTATGCCAGGAACTTTTCCTACTTTTTCATGGAGACAGATATACATATACATCCCTGATACATGTATTTCAAAAGTGTTGATAATGACTTCTGTCACTATCTAGACCAGTGATAAATATCAGTCTCAGTCATGATGTCCAGAGACTCTGAGCTCTATGAGTGCAGCATCTACAATGTGGACCTCCATCTGCCATCAGATATTGAAACCTTCATGTCAGACTTGCTCTGGTTACTTCACTGTAGTTTTTTCAAATGCTCAATATAAATCATAAGATGTTTTCAGTGGCGTTTGTTTCTTTCAAAAAACTACATGTTTGTTGAAAGCTAGCCGGGAGCGTTTTGCTGTGGAACTGACGGGAATTTTTGTGATGAATTTCAGTGACTGTCATGTAACCAGAGTGAAATAAGTGATGCCAAATGTTTTATGTAGGTGTACGGTTTCGGTATACACCCAAAAGCAAATTGCATGCAGCTTGATTTCCATGATGAAATACATACATATTTATCTGCGACCAGATTTTTATGTTCAGAGTTAACACTAATTGTCATCCCAAGGCCCAGTAAGGTACGTGCACAGTGCAGTTTTCTCTAGAAAGTCCTCTTGACATCCCACTCATCTCATCTGGATGGACAGCAGATCGTACTATATCTAGCTATGTGCTACTGTAGGGGGAATTAGGACAATAACAGTATGTGCTTTTTAATTAATATATACATATATATCGCACGTGTACATGTACATATCGTCGGTGTCGGTGCTGCAACCATTCCACGTAAGTCTGACATTTGAAATTTCGAGTGTCCCCTCCCCCCCCCCCTCCCTTCAGGGTACGCTAAAAATACATGCTGTGACACCACCTCGAGTCAAACAGACCAATAGAAATGCAGGAAAAATTTGCAAAGATCTCAGAAAAAAACTTGTCTATAGTAATTTGACATCAGTTTTTACTCTCCGGTGATTCCCCGCGGGGCCCGGGGTTTATAAGTAGGTTCTCTGCTTCCACCTGCAGGTGGTGTAAACCCGCTGTTGGTGGGGTGTCACCCATAGAATGCCATATGCCAGCCTCGACTTCCACGGGTGACATCTCTTCTCTCTTTCTTTGCTCCTGTCTATTGTCCCACCTTCGTTCCTCTTTTCTTCTTGACATGTATGTAAACGTATCTCACCCTGCTGTACAATATAGCCGTAATCGTGCTGATGTGTCGTTATACTCCAACACAACAATACTCTCCGGTGACAAAAGTACTCACACTGACTTGAGTGGGTTACTTGCGACACCGACAGTATGTTATCCGTTTGATAATGATATTCAGTTTTAGTAGGGTGAGACAGCTTGGGGCAGATCTAATAGCTTATCAAAGCTTTGGCAGAGAAAAAGATATACATGTATCATAAACCACAAACGGTATTCTGTTGAACTGGAGTTTGGCAGCTATAGTATAAACCACCAAGATTAAAAAAGAAAGGGGGGGGGACAATGTCTATCAGCATACATTATCGGAGGGCAGTAATCTTTACCATCAAGCTGATGCGAAAACACTGTGCTGTGTAACTTCATCCGGAGATCGTGAGTTATAATACATGTACTGCAATAATAATTAATTATATGTTAACATCATCGACCTCGGAGATACATGACATGTATTCACAAGATAGGTTGCTTGCATTGTGCCAGCATTTGAGGCACCCTCTGTCCAGAGATGCACTATTTACTATTTAGTCTGATCATGACCCAAAATGAATAAAAAATTTATTTAATGAGAAAAACACACACAGACACACACACACACTAAAAAAAATTATTAAATGACATTTCTGATTAAAACTGCCCATTATAACTCCATGTACAATTAGAACCATGTGCGAAACATTAAAAATAAAAATAATAATAATAATAATTGCATCTTGCAACCGTTGGTGTCCATAATACATGTAGCATACATGCAATATTTGCTTGTCCAGTTTGAGAAGAGTTCGAGCTTCTGTTTTCAAGAATCGCAAAGCCATTTTACATTGGTTTTATACATATCACTAAAATGTGATAGAACCGGCAACATACCAACACAAGAACAGGTTGTAGAAACGGCAACGTACCAACACAAGAACAGGTGATAGAGACGGCAACGTACCAATACAAGAACAGGTGATAGAAACGGCAACATACATGTACATGTACCAACACAAGAGCAGGTGATAGAAATGGCAACATACCAATACAAGAACAAATACTTTTTCACACCCATAATGGCGTGCCTGTTATGGAGAGATGTGACAACATGCAGAACCAGGAAAGGGTGATGCCTGTACGTGTAATATGGTGTTCGATTTTCAAAGCTAGCAAAGAAACAAAATTCACAATGTAAAATGAACCACAAAATACATCTTCGTAATTTAGTCTAGTTCTCATTACCATGATCATTACCATTTGGCATGCCAACATCCACCCCCTCTCCACCCCCCCCCCATCCACTCCTCTATCCTTACACTTCCCCCT